>JAVSBU010337969.1:0-10797 GCA_033118015.1 Loricariichthys derbyi | reverse complement strand
GACAACATTCAACATCAGACCTTCTATTTCTACCTTCAGACACATCACCCTATCTGACACTCTTCTCACCTCTACAATATTATTTGCTAATTACTCCTCTTTCAAGACCACCTCTACTCCATTTATCTTTCTATCCATGCCATGGTAAGACAGTTTAAAACCTGCTCCAATGCTGTGCTCCTTGCTGCCCTTCCACTTGGTCTCTTGGACACATAAAACATCTTCTTTCCTTCTCTGCATCATGTCAGACAGCTCTCTACCTTTGCCTGTCATTGTCCCCACATTTAGTGTTGCCACCCTCAGTCCTACGCTCTTGACTTTCCTCCTGTCTTTCTGTCTCCTCACTCGTTTTCCTCCTCGTGGTCTTCAACTAACAGTAGCACAATTTCCACTGGCACCCCGTTTGTCAACAGCACCGGTGGCGGTCGTTGTTAACCCGGGCCTCGACTGATCCGGTATGATGTCTGTTAGATAAACTCGCATGTAAGTTTTGGCAAAGTGTTTTATGTTGGATGCCCTTCCTGACACAACCCTCACCATTTACCCAGGCTTGGTAAGATACACTGGATAGTGATCCCTAGTGGCTGGTTTTAAATCCATAGAGGCGGGGTTATTTTCACACAACTCCTAAAAGTAGATAAACATAACCTGTTTAAACAAATGAGACAAACATTTTATACTTGGTAATTTATTTATTGAGGAAAATTATCCAATATTACATAGTGGTGAATGGCAAAAGGCACTCACAACAGTTAATTCTAACAATGGTTAATTTTGACATGCTGATTGGTTGAAAAGTGTTCGACATGACAAAGCCAGCATTCATCACACTCATACAGTATCACTGTGCTGCTGGCTTGTCGAGTAACAACAAGATTTATGCCCACAAGCATATAAAATATATAAATAATAAAATGGAATCTGTATTTTAAACTATTGTTACTTGGTAGTGTTCAGGCTTCTCTACGAGGGGTTTTGCAAGAACGGGCCGCTCTACCATATGGCCCCTACGGCTCTACCTTACAATAAACCACTCTATCCACTCCACTCTACCTTAAAACCACAAATCACTTATCACAAAACACTTCTAATCAAAGGCCCATTGGTTTACGATGCCATCATTCTGAGCCGTAAAAGCAATCAAAATGACAAACGTGCTGCTTTTTCATCATGGTTTTAGCTTAGAATGCCTGCTATTCGCTGGAAAAGGTATCAATCAATTCCGGGACTGCCAATCAAAGCTGTGACCTGTTTTGTAAGTACACCCCCCAACCAGCATCATCACTCAGAAATCACACCATAGGTCAGATAAAACCGCAAGGAAAGCAAACCCAGTGTTTTTAGCCAATTATCTGCAAGAAATTTAAATAAGGACATCCTTAGCTGCAACCGTGTACAAAACCTATGTTAAAACTCTCCCCATGTGGATAATATCTGCTTATAAATATTCTAAGTTTACATATTGAACAAACACCAGACGAGGGAATTTGAGGGGAAAAAGGACTTTATTGACATTGTATCTGCTCTTCAACATTACCATGCTGTTTATTTGAAAGTAAGTTATTTTTCTAAAACAAAATCTGAAGTTATTTTACATTCTAAGTGTTTTTACAAGGCTATATTGTTGGGGAGACACGGTTGCGTTTGTGAACAATTGTGGGTGACAACCTGTGTAAAGTTTTTAATTTTTAACAAACGGTTGCATGTAGACGGCTGAAAATTCATGTGAGTGTAGCCTTAACACTTCTGAAAAATATTAGTTAGTGTGTTGAACAAGTGTGATTAAACAAATAAAGTTTTGCGTACTGAAATTTTATTAGTTGCCGATGGGTCAAAATGCCAACTTTAAGAAACCTGTCTGATTGGCTTAAAAAGAGTTTCATAACCTCCCCATACTGCTACCCCTTTTTACAACCTTTTCCAGGCTGATGAGCATCAACAATTTTTTTTTTTTTTTTTATGAGGTCCTCGGAAAGCTCCTTTGTTCATACCATGACACACTTCCACAAACGTGTTGTGAAGAGCAGACTTTGATAGATAGAATAATTACTTAAATAAAACAGGGTGCCAGCTCACACCTGATTATCATCCCATTGATTGAAAACACCTGACTCTAATTTCACTGGTAAATTAACTGCTAATCCTAGAAGTCCACATACTTTTGCCACTCACATAGACAATACTGGATCATCGTATTCCTCAATAAATAAATGATAAAGTATAACACTTTTGTTTGATTTATTTAACTAGGTTCTATTTATCTACTTTTAGGAATTGTGTGAAAATCTGATGAGGTTTTTCTCATGATATGAGAGCTGCAGGACCTAAGCGCAGGAACTGGTGAGAGGGGGTGGTACACAACAAGAGTGGTGGCCGCATTGGGCTTCCTCTGGTCCTACACTGTCTCACAGCCCTAGTGATTTACCTCAGCCCTCCTATTGCCTACTCTACCTCCTCCCTTAGTGGGTGAGGTGGTACCTGTCTCCCTGAGGGGTTGGACGCCCAATGCATATTTCACCACCAAGGCGTGTGGGGAATAAAACGGAATAAAAATAGTGAACAAGGGAAAAGGGGCGGAAGGCGATTAAACACAATTAGAAGGACCTGGCCTGAATGAGAACAGAAGAAAAATTGAAGGGGAAGAGACAACAAAATCTCAGAGACCAAGATCTGCAAAACCAGTGGTAAACAAGGAGGGCTGAGGAGAGCCAAGCTTTCCCCAGCAAAAATAAAACCAAAACCCACCGCTGACGAGCTGACGCATGCTCGATCTCACACTAGGCCACTTGGTAGAGTGCGGATGCCCTCTGGTGGCACGAGTGGCTGTGGTGACAGTTTTAGGTCATATTTATGCAGAAATATAGAACGTTATAAAATGGTTGACAAACTTTGTAGTAACACTGTACATAATAAACAATTTGAAACAAATTGAAATTTAGCACTTGCGATTACACAAATTTCATCAATAGCCACGCCCCCTGAATAAGGAAGTCAGCCGTTACTTGGAGGGTGTGAGGAGCATTGGGAAATGTTGTTAGGAAAATTCACGATATATAATAATTGTTATTATTTTTCACTTTCAATATATTATTCAATAAATTACATCGAATCCTGCTGTGGAAGCCAGAAAGAGTCAGTGTAGGCCTTTGCAGGATGATGTGGCTAACAAACATACCTTATTGTGACATCAGTGTATTTACTTGGCCTCCAAATTCCACAGATCTCAATCTGTTCAAGAACCTCCTAACAGCTTGGTGTCAGATACCACATTAAACCTTTAAGCACCCATGCCTCAATGGATCAGAGTCTTGGTACCAAGACGGTGACCTACATAACTTTAAGCAGTTGATTTTAAGGTATGATTAATTGGTGTAATATTTTCATTTAGAGTTTAAATAGTATAGCAGTCTTCACATGTGTTAGCATTCAGCCTCAGTGGGTGCACGTTTTTTTTTTTTTTTTTTTTTTTTTTTTTTTGTTTTGTGACATATAGAAGCCACACCTAATAAAGAACATGATTAATCATTTAAATATGGGGAATTCGAAATTAGAATTATGTATTTGAATAGGGAGCTCTTGATCAGATTGCTCACTAATTCATACAGAGTGCAAAATGTTCTAATCATTTATTAAAGCCCAGCTACTGATACAGAAATTGATCATATAAAAATCTGATTTGCTTAAATAAGTCATGCCCCTTTTAAGAGGTAAGAGGGAATTTCTAAAATATTTACTACACAGCTATAGGCCTCCGCAGCTTTACCACTAAATAATTTGCACAAAATTTCTTATGAATCTAAGAAGACAATGTAAACCCTTTGGAAATACGTGAATCTCTGCATTAATTACTCCTAGAAGGTGGTCTGATCTCCATCCAAGTCTTAATTATAGACACACTCTGTAGAAAAAAAAAAAAAAAAAAAAAAAACCCACAAAGGGTTACTTTTTTATTAAACACATTAATCATTATCAGTCCAGGTTGGAAGTGGTTCTTCATAAACCACCCCATTTAATAACTGGAAACACTCATTTGTCTTATTTTCTGTAGTTGATGATCAAACTTAAGCTCTACTGGGATCGGATTAGTTTAATTGAGGGAAGTCTATGATTGAATTTTTATGTCTCCTCAGTGATGAAACTCCTTCATATGGTTAGTAATAAAATCCCCTAAAAACAAGTTTCTAGTGAGTCATATGGTCTACAAACCTGGATGCCTGTGTTACATGTACTGTATATCTGTGAAAGAGCTAATAATTATTACTATTAATTATCACTATTTCACACAAACTAAAAGTTTATATTATGTTTCTTTAAATTACCTGTAGCTGCTATCATGATTACTTTTTATGTAAAGACACCACAAAGCATCTACAGGTATGTGCCATTTAAAGTCTGCATTACATTATAGGAAAAAGACTGTTGACTGAAATGGATGATGACCAGATGTTCCCATAGTAACATAGTAATTTCTATGCTTTGAACATGGTGTTTTATTTTAAACAATGATGTTAACTAAAACACAATATGAAAACATTCAGTACAGTACTGTGCTGCAACACACAATAATTCCTATGCCCATGTTGTTTTCCGGCCTTCAACTTAACCAGACACGAGACTGTCATTTCTGCCAGTAGGTGTTGCAAAAGTTTACTGATGCTAGTTTTCTGTCATTCAGACATGAATAAGATATGGTAAAATGAGAATGGTAAAATAAGAATGGTAAAAATCCATTAAATTTCTTGTTTTAGCAATGATATAATGACCCTATATAACATATGGTCAATGACTGGAGACAAAGATATCAAGCTTTCATTCACTCCATAATGCTCATTTTCTTCATTCCACACTCTTTGTGAGTTTCAGCATATCTTAGTCTTTTCTACCCTTCCAAAAAGACCATTCCTGACCAAACTCTTTGAAGGATTAATTTGGAATCCTAGTGAAGCTGCCAGATGCTGCTTACTCAAGTATTAGGGGAGGACTAATTACTTGACACTGTAGCCTATAGAAGCTGCTAAAATATTGGTATATCTAATCTAATGGTGGACTCAGACTTTGGGATAGTTCTTTATAAATCTTTGTTTCCTATTATAATTCTTAAGACCTTGACCATTAAAGTACAAAATATGTGTTTGCAATTTTGGGAATGTCTCTAGTTGGTCTCGATTGATTAGTAACAATACTAAACTGCAATTACCAGCAGTCAAAGATGTGCTGCTTTGCCTGTAAAATGTTCAGTCAGATCAAACTTAAATTATGAAAGAAATTCTGAGTTGGGTGAAGAAAAACATGTAAAAAATCAGCATTCTTGTCAGAGGAGGAAGGAGAAACAGACTGACATGGTCAAGTCAAGGTGGGAAGAAAATCACATTGTAGCTCCTGTAAAATCTTTTTGTTATTAGTTCAGAAACCTTGTAAACCTAATAGCACTGGTATAGGGCTTCTGGGATATCTTGCATTAACAGCCCACTACAGGTCATGCCACAACATTTAGACTCCAATACACACATTTTCTTCTATATAATCTATTCTGTTCATAAATTATCTGTGATTACATTTATTTAATTGCTACCTTAATATTGTACCTTATATGTTTTATACAATTTTGAATTCTTAGTTCTCTGAAAGACACCCATTAAGCACAAGGCTTCCTAGACCATGCTTTACAGTTGGGATAAGGTTTTGTTTTTGGTATCAGTATGATGCATTTTCTTTCTCAACAAAGCATTGTGCATTTCTGCTGCATCATTTATCTGTGTCTCTTCTGTCCACAGTGTACTGTATCATAAGCATTGTGGGACACCCTGTTGGACTTTGTAAAACTTGAGGTTGGTTTTAAGGTTTCATTTGAAAGGAGCAAATTTTCTTCCGGTTGCCTTCCTGTAAACATTATATCCAGTCTTGTGGGTTTTTTTTTTTTCCCCTTATAGCTGACTCATGAACAGATTTTTTTTTTTTCTTTCCACAGTTTTTCCTCATTGTATGCGGTGTGATATTTGCAGTATGTGCATTCATGAGAAAAACGAACAACAGCACTGACCTGCCTTTTACATCTGCCTAACAGATGAAGGTACAGGTCTGTAAAAAATAATTTTGTAACCTTTTCTAGCACCATAAATCATTGTTAATCATGTCATGATTATTGTAGGGCAGGGCACCTCTTTATCTCATACGTCCAATATTATCTCACAACTTTTAGAGAAGTCTTTGTTTTGTTCACATCCTTATTTTCCTCTCTGGAATATAAATGAATAACTATTTATTTTTCACAGAAATTAGTTATTGATTTATGCAGGATGCATCATTCTATGATTGTGACTTGTATGAGATCATATTTTATGGTGTACTGGTGATGGAGCAGAACTCTGATGGTTCAACCCACCAATGCCAAATTGTGCTTAGACTATACCTTGTAATATTGGTATCATTTGTAAATTAAGTGTATCTGCTAAATGTAATAATACACAGAGAATAACTCCAGATAAGACTTAGAAAAAACTTCGACTGCTCATCACTTGACCTGGTCACCAGATAAAAAAGTGTCTTCTGTTAAACGTGTGTGATTGATTGGTACAGCGATGGTGCAGCAGTTCATTATTCCCAGCGCTGCCAAGCTGGGAATGCCCACAAATCAGTTCTAAGTGACTGTTATTCCTGTTACACGGTTCCGTACTACAGTTCCCAGCATGCTTCGGACCGGTCTGGACTGTTATATAGTCTCCCTATGCTACCCACGCACAATGCCCAGACAAATAATTGGTCAAAGTCAAAGTCAAGTCAAAGTCAAATTTATTTGTATAGCGCTTTTTACAATGGAGCATTGTCTCAAAGCAGCTTTACAATTTCTGTAATTCCCAATTTGAGCAATTTGAGTCACAGACTAATATTTCTTTGAACCACCTTCAGCTTTGATTATGGCATGCATTTGCTGTGGAATCATTTCCATTAGCTTCTGCAATGTCACAACATCTACTTTTGTCCAGAGTTGCATTATATTTTTCCCAAGATCTTGTACTGATGATTTGAGATTTGGACCCACTGCATTCTCCAGCACATCCCAAGGATTCTCAACAGGGTTCAGGTGTGGCCTCTGTGGTGGGCAGTTTTTTGACATGACTTATGTCTCTGATTCTCTCCATGGTAGGACTGAAATCCTGGTGACAAACTCTGAACTTGCTTGCTGGTTTTGTATTTATTAAATATCTTTGCATTGGCTTCTTGCATCTACCTCCATTTTCTGCCAGTTGTGACATTAAACATTTAGACATTTTAACAGTTTAGGCATTGAAAACAGTGCTATTAGGAACCGCTCGTGCATTTTAGTGAACATCTTGCTCCACAGAATGTAATGCGGGTGTTAAACTGGAGATTCCTCTCGATATTGTTGCATTGGATTAGTGAAATGCCTTTGTGTCCCTTGAGAATGCCTCTGTGTTGGACTTGATTTTTTATCTCAGGCTTAAAGGGTTTCTCTGAAGCTCGTCTTCATGCCCTTCCAGTTCCAGGCACATTGCCCATGCTGGGTGCATAACGCCAGATGTTAACCACTCTCCACACAAGCCTATCATCAATACCCTCATTTCCATCATGCCTGTCCTCCTTGAAACTGTATAATATCCTCCCCTGTCCTTTATCCATGATCTCACTCATCGTTAGGATGAAATTTATTATATGGCCAAGATAAAAAAAAAAAAAAAAGTCTCTTTTCTGCTTTCCAGGTATGCCTGAGAGATATGGAGACGGGAAGTTGCTCTCCTGAAAGCTGCTTTGCATTCCACACAGCAGTTGCTGGGGTGCACTAGGTTGACAGATTAAGCGATAGAAAAATAAGAAATATGTTGCTCCAAGTAGCATTTGTTAAAGACTTGAAAGTGAATACTATCAGTTAAAGTTTAGCTCTTTAGGTTTAATAGGAGAAGAATAAAATGAGAATGTGAAACACTCCAGGCTATTCTTACCATCTTTCTAGCTAATAAATTGCATCACATACAAACTTTCAAGAAAGGACAGCCTGGAAGAACTACACCAATCCAGCATTCAAATATGTATGCAGTATCACAAGTGTACCTAAAGAAATCCCGTGAATATCTATCTGATGCGGTGCCAACTCAGTTCTGGCATGTCTTCAGACAGACTATTTCTCTGCATTGTATGTAGGAGGCAGTGTGCAGCTGAAAAGTGCCTCTCCACTTGTGCAGTTAATAATGCAGAGGAAATTAAGGCCCTGGAGTGCCAGTAATCCTGCATATATCTGCCAAATAAAAAGCATCCTTTACGCATTCAACTTGATTATCTTGATAGTTCTCCAAAGCTCTCTCGCTTATAAGCATAAATTTTGGGGAGTGGGAGATTTCCCCCAAGCTTCCCAGATGTTTTGATTGAAATCATCTGTGAAAAATGAAAGTTCTATACAGTTTTTTGGAACTCCATAAAATATAACATCAGTAAGCATATGAAATGTTCAACTGAAGCTAGTATTCTCTTTCCACTTTCCACTTTATCGCTGTAAACATCCTGCATACGTTCATACAGATTGACTTAGTATTACTGCCATTTACCAATAAATACATATTAAGGATTGTTATTTTATTTGTATTTTTCCATATTATACTCTAAAGCAGGATAGTTGTTGGAAAAAGAAAATCAGGCATCACACAAGGACACAAAGGTAATGTTCACACAGTAGGTAAATGTAGACCAATGTGATGTAATGTGATAGGGCAGCTTAAAATAACAACAATAATTAAAAAAACACACTCAATCTGACATTTTCTGTTCTTATTTGGGTCACTTTTTTGGATAGCAAAGTAACGGGCCTCCTAAATATTTGTGGCAATGTGTCCATGCAAAGAAAATTAGAAGGTACATATCGCAACTATTCAGTGTTTAAGGAAATTTCTAAAGACATGGACAAGCAGTAAGAGACTATAACTATGTATCTACTGTATATATGCAAACTATTACTCACAGACAAAAAAAATTGCCACACTGCCACAAGGATCATCAGGCTATACTGTAAATACCTGTGGGATTCATAGATTGAGATGAGGATTGCTTCTCCTTTTATATTTAGTTATTATAACCAAATAATTCAATTGTTAAGGCCTAAGACCATACAAATTGATTTAAGAGTTTCACTTATACAGTTTTTGTGTTGATAATTTAAGCTTTGAATTTTGTTAGGATATAATTTATACTGCCTGGCCAAAAAAGGTCACCACCTGGATTTAACTAAGTGGATAGGTAAGAACCTTCCATTACCTTCCATTGGATAATTACTTGTGTGATAATGTTTCAGCTGGCAGCAAGTATTTAGCCCTAACTGATGTAGTAATTAGCTTCTAATTTTTAAACAACCATGTTGAAAAGCACATCCTGTGGTCATGGAAAATATGTCAATCTATTTAAGAAGGGTTAAATTATTGGCATGCATCAAGCAGAGAAATCATCTAAGAAGATTGATGAAACTACAAAATTCGGGTTAAGAACTGTCCACTGCATTTGTTATGAGTGTGGAGGCAAGATGTGTCGGAGAGGACCCACACACATGCAGCTTCAAGAATAAAAGTAGATTTATTAACTCATAACAAAGGCAAAAACCAATCACTGATGGACTAATAGAAAACAAAACCAAAAGGAGCCTTAATGGCGAACCCCCGGGATCGATGGAAGCTAGGACGCACAAGACAACGAGGACACCCGGTGGCCGTCAGTGGGCCCTGTCGATTGGCCAGGTAGGGATGAAGGGGAGACGTATAGCAGGGGAACAAGGGACAGCCCCTGGGGTGGTGACCCAGCCTGCAGGTTACCTCATTCTCTGGGGCCATCACTGTGTAGACCCTTTAGGTACAGTCACGGCTATGGGTGGCCACATCAGGGAGGCACCTCTCTAGCCATGGCATGTGAATCCGTTTGTCCAGTCACAGTGCCGGACGACCACACAGTGGCCCAGGACGGGGCCGGAGGTGGGGTGTACAGCGTGAAGAGAAAATACCTTAATATAGCGACTAGACCCTGTCATATCTCAAGCCTTGTGGCTCTACGACAACCTCCCTCTTCAAAGGAAGACCTTTGTCCTTAACCCCTCCATGTGCAAAAAAAAAGGTGGCTGGTGTGCCCACTCTGCTGTTCCTCATATATTGAATGCAGGTGGAATAATAACTCACCACATCACTGGAAAATGGGTGGGAAAAACACACCAACCCGGACATGCCTCGCATCAACAGAGCGAATCTGTAAGAGGAAAAAGAAAGATCATAATAGTGTTGTAATGTTGATAGTCATATTTTTAAAGCCATAAATATATTCAAGTTTTCATTGGGCATGAACGATAATAGCAGAGCTGATACTGGCGTAATTTGATGAATGAGGTAAATAAATAAAAATGCTGTATGTGTGTTCAAACTTGAAATGTAAAGCATAATGATTGAAGACTATACTTTGCTTATGTAAATTAATAAAGATGATTTAATTGTGATTAATTTCAATAACCCACCTTGGTTAAATTAGCATTATCATGTTATCGCTCATGCACAAATCAAACCTTGAATATATTTCTGGCTTTAAAAATATGACTATCAACATGCCCCCATTTATGTTCTACTGTCTGTGGAGTAAAGGGAAATTACCCATTTCTCTATCACTCACTCTCTCTCACGTCTTTAATTGATTCATAAAAAATCCCCCTGGGGGAAACTGCAGAAATATAACTTATTATATGTATAAAACAGTACAGTACAGTAGGATTAAACTCTAGGAAGCTCTCTCACCTCAATATATTTATCTATTTATGCATAT
>JAVSBU010337951.1:0-10798 GCA_033118015.1 Loricariichthys derbyi | reverse complement strand
TGCTATCAGCGACAATAGTAGATTCCATTGCATAGTGTCTCCACAGCATTGTTGCCACTATTTAAGTTCCAACCCTCATAGCTGGCATGGACTCCACAAGTTTGTGCAAAATCTGATGAATCATGTTATCCATGTTATACATGATTTTGTAATATTCCATACTGAATCCTTGACTGTCTGTATCCTCAAAAGCTCATAAATTCTTGATGGAGTTTTGGTCAGGTTACTGTGAAAGAACATCTATGTCAGTTAGCACTCCATGATCTTTTATGGTTTTCACATAACTGCTGCAAAGCTTGTTTGAGAAAAATACAAAATACAAGTATTTTCACTAATGGTCCTGGATTGTTTTCCCCCATCATTGTTTTACTGAAAATGGTGATGAAATAGAGGCTAGTTTTTAAATACTATCCCTTTCAAAACATTAGTAGATCATCTGGAAAGGTGTCTAAGATAAGAGAAAAGGACATTTTTACAGTTACTGTAAAATAATCAACATCAGGGTACTCTGAGGTTTATTGATTAATTGATTATTATGCAGCGTGGAGTGATTTTATTCAATCATAATGCAACACTTAAGTTTAAGAAGGTGCCATATTATCACATTCCCTGAATTAATTATAATAATTCCAAGATTTCTTTTTCATGATTTTATACTCACCATCAGTTAATTTAGCTTTAATTGTAGAAGCTACAAAATCTTTACCGCTTTGGTATTTCTGTCACTTGAACATGTGCTATCTTTCACAGTAAGGACCAGCTTTATACTCCAGTGCAGATACTGAACTCCCCGATGATAAATTTTACATAAATGGTACAGAAATGAGAATTCAATTTCTTCTTGTGATAGAAATTTAGTGATATTTAATCATGTACAAACCTGATTCATAGGCTTTTTACTTAGCTAAAGTGACATGCAGAAACTTCATTTTCCTCCCTATTTGGGTTCCAGCCCTAGTGGCAAATACCATATCCCAATACTGCCTGCTGTATAATAGTTTTCCGGCTATGATCACAGCCTATCCATTTAGCTAAATGGAACTCGTGCTATGTAGGCTGCTGAACTCCTGTCACTGTTCTCCCTGAGAGCTGTGGCTTCGCCAACTGCATTAGTCTGAGTTGCTGACAGCCTGTCACCAGCGTAATTTGTAAAAGGCCATGTGTCCACTCTTAAGGCTATACAAAGATAAAGACAAGGTGAAGGTAGAGGTGACAATTGAGCGTGTCACACTGACCATCGCCTATTGTGGATTTTTATATACAAGATATCTTAAATCTACTGTCAAATCAAGATAAGACAAATATGCCAGATTTATTTTATAAAGGCATTTTTGACTACTATATATGGTGTCTTTTTGTAAAATAAACCCAGTTCAAAGCACATCTGTAACTAGTTATGCATTCTGATCATACAATTAGGGATTTCCTCTAAAAAACGTAAGTCAATTATTGTTCTAGTTTCCAGAGAGGAAGAAAACTTAAGTCCTAAATACATAGTACTGTGCAAAAGTCTTAAGTCGCCATTATATTTGTTATTGGCAATAATATAATGACTGGATTTTAGCTTTTTCATCCTACTCTCCTTCTGAAAAAGTTATTTTTTGCCTGCTACCCATCCACAAAGACCATTCCTGATATTTCTCAAGTGTAAGGGGAGGTCACACTAAATACTTGGCACTGTAGCACTATAAAAGCTGGGGTTTTTAAATACTGTATAACTTTCCTGTATTTTCTAGTAGTATTCTAATAAGATACTGAGAAATTATTATATATGCTTGTTATATTGCTAAAAACAATAATCTAACAGTGACCCAAGACATATTCATAGTACTGTATATTAAGATTCATTCAAGGACAAGAAGATCCATCACTCCACTGGCCTGTAATATAATCATATAATCACAATTGGGTTCTGAACTTTCAGGAGGAGAACAGGCACTGAGTTCAAAAATCATTGGACAATTGTCATTATATCAGCTTATGAACATATGGAACTATCATTTTAGTTTGAACCAGAGGTATAAAATTGGAATCACTGCCATAAACCTGTGCCAAAATGTCATAAAATATCTTAAGTATGTTCCTGGAGGTCCCTGTAGACAGTTTAACGATTTTCTCTCAGGCAGAGGAGAGTAGGTCTTGCTTTGCCTTGGTTTACACGACAAAAGCTATTAGTGAATCATTTAAATACCCTCCTGGATATCAGCAAAAGTAAATAAATAAATAAATGTAGCACTGGTGTGCAGTGTAACATAAGGTTTTAAAAGATTCATTCATCAATATTATGTAGATCTTGAAAAGGCTAACAATGATTAAACATTAAAGATACAGTATATGAAGAGAGAGAGGCAGACAGACCAAAATTTATTTGAAGCAAATACTAAACAAAACTAATGGGGCACACAAATAAATGTAGCTAAAAAATGTTCCAATTTATACTCGATTTGCACTTAGGTGTTCAGGAACCGAGTGTTAAGCTGTCATCCATAACTCACTGTTTAAATGTGGTATAAATACGACATAACATAGAAATAACATCAACATCGCTACTTCTATTTTTCAAGCCTCTAGACTAACCCCATAGCATCAGTGCTAGTTTTGCATCTCAGCTGCTAGGCTAACCCTGTTGCGTCAGCGCTACTTTCGTTTCTCAGCCTCTAGGCTAACCCAGTAATGTCGGCGCTACTTGCACTTCTCAGCCACTAGGCTAACCCAGTAATGTCGGCGCTACTTGCACTTCTCAGCCACTAGGCTCACCCTGTAGCCCTCTGTCTCCCGTTCCTGCTCCAGTGTGGGCATCGCCACCTACCTCTCTCTCCGCCTGTGGTATCGGACTCCCTGCACTTGTCCCCCTCATGACACTGTTAAACAATAAGTTGATTAGATGATTTAACACTGAAGTGGGCACTACTCTGACCTTGAAAAAAAATGAAGCACAATATAACACTAAATATTTTTATTAAATCTGTTTATTTTAATGTAACTGATGCATGTCCTAGTTTAATGGATGCCCTCACTTTAAAAGATCTAATCTATACTTTAGATTAGAGTGGCCAAAACATATAACTATTAGCTATCATTAACTTATCTGCAGTGTTGCTGACTTTTTTATTTTTATTTGCGGATATCACTTGCTCAATGCGAAAAACCAAAAGAAATTGGCTTTGACTTAAAGGCATTAGCTGCTCTTGCTTTTAGAAAGATGATGAGGGCATTTTGGAAAATGCAGTACCTGGAGTGAATTTGCATTGCATGTCCTGTAGTGCTGCTCAGAAATCCAGGATAAAATTGACTTTTTACCACCGTGATCTTTGTGGGGCACTATAACAGAGCCCTAAAGTCACCCTTGGTTATAAATTTCCCAGCTCTGCCTAACATGTGCCTACACTTCTGTTTCAGGTCACTTCGTGGCAACACTTGGCTGCAACTGTCTGACAAGTTGAATGATTTCTGCAAATACAGTTAAAATGAAGACATTACAGTGCAAAGCTTAGGCTGGCAAAAATAAGTCATGGCCTTCACAGTCTATAAAAATCATCCACGCAGCTCACTTGTCATCTCGTCTTTTCACTCTGATGATCCATGATAAGAGTTTCATCATTCATAATTTTAGAATTTTATTAGTTTTATAATAGTAGTTCTTCCACGATGTAATTTACAAGCATGCCTGACTTTCCTGAGTGATTTAGCGAGAGAGAGAACGATGAGTACAAGACAAGTCGTTCATCAACATATGGAAGGCTAATGAAGGAGCTTTGAGATGTGACCTGCTGCTCTGAAGCCAGTTTCTGACAAGATGTTCAAACATGAAGAATCCATTTTCCAGACGAATTAAAGCCATTCCACACTACGACTGGATTTCCCTATATAAATCTCTATCGACACCACAATTTGGCTTAAGAACTCTAAAAGCTGAGTGAGCTTTCAAGGAATAAAGTGTTACAACCCTCGTCTTAAACAGACTATTGCGGAGTTCTCAGAACAGCTTGTATTAACGAGCGCATTTACATCAGCGTCCAAATAGTGATCCAAATAGAGGACCATGTTCACCAAAATTGGGGCATTTATCGACACAACTCAAAAGTCAATTTCTCCAAAAGGAGGAGGAACGAGAACTGAGAGATCTACATCCCCTGTGACAGAGCCTGATGAGAGGACCAGAGCTGCAAAAGCCAGCAAAGTGAAGGCCCATCTCAATGAAAGATCAAATATCTTATCAAGCTGACTGTGTAATAAATACAACAAGAGAGACATCGTATACTGGGTACCAAAAATGTTCTGCATAGCAGGATGTACTGCCTTCCAAAATAATAATTCTGTCAGAGGACCAGAAACAATGAATAAATGTTCCTTTTTGAGTCTGACACTTGGGACAAATGTCTGATCTACCTAGGAACATCCTCTTCAAATGCACAGTTGTCAGGTATGTTTTGTGAATAAGTTTAAAATTAAGCTAATGCACATTGAAAGAGACAAAGGTAGGGTGTCGAATGTCCAGGAAAATGGGGAGTGTGGTAAAGAGGTTAAGAGGAGAGTCCAGGCAGGATGGAGTGGGTGGAGAAAAGTTGAAGGAGTGATTTCAGAAGGTTGGCAGCAAACGTCAAAGGAAAAGTTTACAAGACTGTGGTGAGACCAGCTATGATGTAGGTTTGGAGACAGTGGAACTGAAAAAAAGACAGGAGAAAGAACTGGAAGTCGCAGAGCCAAAGATGTTGAGGTTCTCCTTGGGAGTGACAAGGATGGAAAAAGTTAGGAATGAGATCATCAGCGGTACAACACAGGTTAAACAACTAGGAGATAAAGTTAGAGAGGACAGACTGAGATGGTTAGGACATGTCCAGAGGAGGGACAGTGGGTATATTGGTAGAAGGATGTTAGAAATGTAGTTGGCAGGAAAACGATGAAGAGGAAGATCAAAGAGGAGATTTATGGATGCAGTTAGAGAGGACATGGAAGTAGTTGGTGTGAGGAGAGAGATAGACAGAGTGAGTGGAGGAGGATGACTCGCTGTGGTGACCCCTGAAAAGGGAAAAGACGAAAGGAGGTCTGACATTTAATACAGACAAAATGTACTTTTGGCCTCTATTAAAAAGGATAATTAAGCAGTGAAATAATCTATAACGAGATTATTCATTGCATATTATTTTAAGCAGTTGCATCATTTCCACTGGAAGGCCTGATTGCTTCTTATCTGCATGTTAACTTCTGAAGAGAAGGGGTGGGCAACGATCAAAGCCTGATTTGTGCAAGATTTCCTGGACTATATTCGCTTGAAGTGCTCACCTGCATACAGTAGATGTCCACGTGGTAGACTGTGCCAATATCATTGCACTGATTGCAACTGAGCTGACCTTAAGATCGTCTTTTTTCTCTAAGCTTATATCTGACAGAGTTTCCTTTGATGGAGTGTGTGAGCTTAGCTGGATGCCTTTCCCTACTGTGTGGTCACCAAGAATACACTGATGTGCCCTAATGGCATGACCACCTGTCTAATATGTCTATATTCTTGCACCTGTAAACGTTTTGCAATCACTCTTGCACACATTGTGAGGCCTGCATTTATTTTCCAATTATGTTGAAATGATGGATCAGACAGTTAACTAGTCAGAAGTGGACATTGCTGTGCTTGGAGGTAAATATCCAACCAATAATGGAGTAGGATGGAGTGAGCATCATGTGCGACAGCTGGACAGCTTTTGAATAACTCAAATTTTACAGGATAATATAGGAGATAGCCTCCATCGAGACCAGAGTTCAAGTTTGAAGTCCCAATGCCCCAAGACTGATACTGTCACAGATGCCAGCAAAGATGGTGGAAAGACACAGGGGGTGTACTGCGTTTATGGCCAATGGCATTCCTCCCTTGGTGGAGTGGTCAAGTGATTGGCAAGGAGCATTTAAGAGACTGGGCATTTAGATAGGACCAAACTGGGGAGTGAAAAACTTAGTAAATACCATTATAGATAAAAATGGTTCACAATGTTGTAACTATATTAAGATGCTGTGAAAGGATTGAAAGAGTGGTTTAAAATGCAAATAAATGCCTGGCCAAAAAAAGGTCACCACCTGTGTTATGGGGTTGCTGCTGAAGTTCCAGGTCAGGTTTAGCAATGTTATGAGCCCAAAGAATGAGGTCAGCTGATACCTGAATATACTGAACGACCAGGTTATTCCATCAATGGATTTTTCTTCCATGATAGTATGGGCATATTCCAAGATGATAATATCAGGATTCATCGGGGTCAGACTTTGAGAGATTGGTTCAGGGAGCATGAGACATCATTTTCACACATGGATTGGCCACCACAGTCCAGACCTGACCTGAGAATCTTTGGGATATGCTGGAGAAGACTTTTTGGAGAAGCATGAGCATCTACAGGAAATGTTCTTGCTAGTGAAGAAGGGTCCATTGAGATGGAATTCTCCATGTTCTCCAGCCTGTGCTTGGTGTGTTATCAATTTATGTAGACCCCGGAAGTCTATTCTGACAACCTGAATGAGCAATTCATGTAGGAATCCAAATGGCTCAAGTGTAAAATCATTAGAGAAACAAAAGGCTGTATATAAAAACGAATCTAATACCTCATGCTGTTTTAACAATGTGCTTGAACCATGAATGGATCTCAGCCAAGCAAGCCCACCACCTGCAGAGGAAAGATGACTTTCATTCAGCGTGCTCACCTTTATTCCTTATTGGTTTCCATGGTAATACATTTAGAGTGCTCATGTTGCATGTACAGTGCATTTTCTGCATTCTTTTCCTTTAATAGCAGAAAATTACTGTTCCGGCAGGTCAGCGTGATGGATAGAAATTACTTAATTTTGTAGTTGTGCAATCCTTTTATGGAGCTGTATCCTTTTTGATCCGCCTTCAAGGTCACTTTGTTTTCCGACTGTCTTCTGCTTATGTACCACAGTGTATTAGTAATCATTTCTGGCATGACATACTGGATAGAAACTTATAATAAGCTGACATATATATCTACTACATCACAAGTACTGCATATGTTGAAAACATCTAAAAAGGAGGGACTTTTATCAAGCAGATTCCCACTGAATGGAGCCAATAAGCTGTGCATGAAATAGGTGCCTGCTAGTCATCGTGCTCTTGCTCTTAAAGCTCTTCAGGACTGCCTCTTAACTGGTTTTAGTGCTTTTCTTGGAATACAATCTCTTCTTCATTTTCTTGAACCTAATTACCCTAATAGCATTCTAATACTGTGGAACTTGATGGTAACCATGTTGACTCCATTGAGATTTGTAATTTCTAGAAAACTCGTTTTCCTTCAAAAGGAAGAAAAGCATATTGCTTTCTCTTCTCGAGTGCGTTCTTCTTTCCCCAGAGATCTCAGTTCTATTGCCTGCTCTAAGGCTGAGTACTTACCACCTTTTCCTTTAGAAAATCAACACTTATTCCTTATAGTCTATGTAAAAGAACAGAGGCAGAGTGTTCTATACCTCTATTTGAGTGAGATTAGTTTTACATGGCACTGGTGGTTTAGCAAATCAATTTTAAAATATGAAAGAGAAAGTCAAAGGCATTTTGGTTTTTGTTACCTTTCCAATCTTCTGTTTGTCATGATCCGGGTGTCTGGAGAATGAGGACCTAAGCACCGGCGGAAAGCCATTGCAGTAGCACCCTCAGAGAACCACTGACCCTACTCTATCTAGGGCCCCTGTCGTTACCTCAGACCTCCTGGTCCTACACTGCCTTTCCCTCTTGGCAGGTGGGGGCAGTACCAGCTAACCTTGCTGTTGGCAGATAGTAAGGAGAAGCAGAGTAAGGATAGGCAGATCAGAGGGCTACAGAAACCAGTAGTGAGTAACAACATTAGCGGCTAACAAGCGTAAGGCAAAAGTAAGCGTGAGGAACTGGCTTAAATCACGTCAGAACCAGGTGCTCTGCATCGGCCCTTAATTACTGCTGCGCGTCTGACGCACTCGTTGCATGGTGGGAGATGTAGTTCCCACTAGCGAGCACTCTGAACGCCGTCTCGGAGCTCTGGTGGCGGGCGGAGCCACGGCAGCTGGCCTCGTGACATTGTTGTCTAGTTTTAGTGAACTTGTGCGAATTGTAGCCTTAGTCGGCCATCCCTGACAGGAGAGGTACCCGGTGTAGTCTTCTGCTGCTGTAGCCCATCTGCTTCAAGGTTTGCCATGTTGCGCATTCACAACAAAGCATTGTCTTAAACTCTAAACTCTAAAGACGAACCTATAAGACAAATGAAATTAGGCTGAATTCGGCCTCCTATTGTGATCCAGCCATGGTACCTCATCTACATTATTTACTTATTTCTATATACTTATTCTATAAATAGATATACTGTATTTCACGCAACAAACTAATTCGGTGCCTCACTGGCGCAGTTGTAATTCATTAGCTCTCCATTGCCAGGACTTGAGTACCACAGGTGCCATTCAGTTGTATCAGCCTTAATTATGGAGACTCCATTGAACGTACTTGTAGAAATGAAAGCTAGTCAAGCGAAGGACCTGGCATCCTTTCCAGATCATGCTCACCCCTTGCGCCCTGCATTCTGCAGGAGTGATGTCGGACCCCCTACCCCATGGCCCTGACTACGGAAAAGAAAATGTGCTGTGCTGATGCCTCTTTTGCAGTTCGATAAAAGCAAACAAAATCAACAGAGCCGTGGAGAGTAATGAGTTCATTCGCAAGACAGCCAGTACACATTAAAACAAAGGAGCCACGAGACAGAAAGGGACCTATAATGTGCAGGTCTGTGTTATCACAATACCTTGTCCATGTTAATTAATAAACCCTGCGAGGCAGAACATTTCTATTCTAATTCCTCAGCATCATTATGCTTGATTTATCGAGCAGTACGAACCTTTGGTACAGCACAAATGACATGATGGAAATTGACGAAATTGATTGAAAAGGGCAGTTTGAGTGGGTGGATTACTTGAGAAAAAGTCAGTGCAATACTATTAAGGAGCAGGTCACTGAAAAATGTAACTGCATGCTTTGAATGATAAAGACCAGGGTTAAGTGGGGTTTTTTCTTCACTGGAACATAAAAGAGCCTGTCACAAAAATTGGTGCACAGCATGAATTATTCAATTATGTTTGTTTAAATGACAATGCAAAAATGCACAACATTAAATGTACCGGCCAAGGAACAAAGCAGGGTCTTTTCTAGACTATTTGTTGTACTAACGCAGGCACACAGGATTTAGAGGGGCACGGCTGTATTGCTCTGTTTGCCAATAAGCTTCTCAAACCCTAAATAGATTCAATGAAGAACAAAATGAAATGAAACATTTATAAAAATGATAAGTAAATTCTGAATTGAACTCAAACGTCTAAAATGTTAATGATTTATAGTGCTTTGAAGGAAAGTGCTCCTTCCTCCATGATCAACAATTCAACAATGAATTTTCGGATATCCTGAATTTATTTTCTGATATCAATAATTCAATAATTCAATTTGTGATATTAAGAATTCATTTTGATATCAAATTAAATTGTTGATATCAGAAAAGAAATTCATATCAAAAATTGACCTGCCTGCCATGTATCCTGTGGTGAGTGTCTTATTACCGTCTTGTTATTGACATAGAGTAATAAAAGGCTTTTCTGATCCCCAATTTTGTCTTGTCTAATTGCCTAGTGTCCTAACATTCCCTGATGCATGCATGAACTTTCCGCTGAAGAGGGAGGGTCCGCCTCTGAGTCCACACTCTTATTACAGCAACACACTGTTGTGTTAATAAGAATTGAATTATTGGTATCAGAAAATGAACTGTTGACATCAGAAATTGATCTGACTATCGCATCGTTTTGAAGAAATGAACCAGCCAGACTGTTATCAGTAACAAGTCCAAAAGCCGGGGTCTGTCATGGTATGGGGTTGCATCATTGCCCTTAGCAAAGGTCATTTACATTTTTGTGATGGCACCACTGATGCAGAAAAATTAAGACCTTCAAGACAACATCTTTTCCAGGGTCATCCATGCTTTTTCAACAAGATAATGCAAAACCACTTGCTATGCATATTATAAAGGTATTGCTATGGAAGAAGACGGCACAGGTACTTGACTGGACTGCCCAAAGTCCGGCCTGCCTATGAGAATGTGTGAATTTTCAAATGGAAAATGTTCTCCCCATGTCCTCGTGGATTTTCTCCGGGTAATCCAATTTCCACCCACATTCCAAAGACACTCATCTTAGGTTAACTGGTGTTTCCATGATGGATTGACACTCTCTCTGTGGTTGTTCCTGCCTTGCACCCTGTGTAGCAGAGCAGCGGCTTTCCCGCGACCCTGACTAATACAAGCAGATAAGACAATGAATGAATGAATATAAGACAGCATCATTTTTAAGTCACTTTGGATAAAGTGCCAATTAACATGTAGAAAATGTCGGTCCTTTTACAATATCTTGGATGTTTGAGAAAACTAATGACTTCGCTTTCTGCTAAAGCTACATTCACACATACACGGTTGCGGACCATGTTAACCGAGATTTGGCTTACCGGAACTTCCGAATTGTATCCTGGAGTGTTCCTGCAAAACCTGGATGCCTACGAATTAACATGGGTGTGGCCTAGACTGGGAAAAAATCCTGGTCACACAAAAAGATTAAACATGTTGAATCATTCCTGGAGCTTTTACCAGAACCATAACATTACTTAATGACCATATAGACGACCTGGAAAGATGTGAACCTGCCTGTCCTTCTGAAAGGCAACCAGCTTTTATTAAATGCTTACTGGATAACCAAAAGTCAACCTGTAGGTTAGGGTGACCAGATTTTCAAAGCTAAAAACGTGGACGCT
>JAVSBU010337942.1:0-10800 GCA_033118015.1 Loricariichthys derbyi | reverse complement strand
GGGTAATTCAAAGTGCTTTACAGATTTATGAAGTTAAAATAACAATTCATTTAAAATAATAAAAATACAGAAAATAGCCTTATATAGTAATCAGCCTTATATTGGATTCAGCTGTGACACTTTTTTAAAAGCGAGCTGCACAGATTATTAATCGTCGGTCATTTTCACGGTAAGCCACATTCTACATCTTTCAGCCCGGCGATCATTACGATCTGCCGCGGCTCACGCTGCTGATATGGGGCATTTTAGACAGGGTTAGTAGATGCGTGGGTTCCATCTAGAGGCTGGTGCACATATACCGCATTATGTGCGCTAATGGATAGTAGTGTTTCGCTATTCACAGTGTTGTCATTGGTATCTTTAACACTAACACATTGTTTGAAAATTGTACTTCTAATATGTTATAATGACTATTAAATAATATACTGCCTGGCCACAAAAAAGGTCACCACCTGTGGGGGCGGAGCTATGATCTGGGGGTGCTGCAGTTGATCAGGTTTAGGTTCAGCAGCATTATGCACCCAAAGAATAAGCTCAGCTGATACCTGAATATACTGAACCACCAGATTATTCCATCAGTGGATTTTTTCTTCCCTGATGACACAGGCTGATGACATTCCAAGATGACAATGCCATGATTCATCAGGCTCAAATTGTGAGAGAGTGGTTCAGGGAGCATGAGAAATCATTTTCACACATGGATTGGCCACCACAGAGTCCAGACCTGAGAATCTTTTTGATGTGCTGGAGAAGACTTTGTGCAGTGGGTCCAAATCTCCCATCATCAATACAAGAAAATTAATGCAACTCTGGATATAAATAAATGTTGTGTCATTGCAGAAGCTTGAGGAAACTATATCACAATGAATGCCGTAATCAAAGCTAAAGAAGGTCCAAAGAAATATTAGAGTGTGTGACCTTTTTTTTGGCCAGGCAGTGAAATACCTTATTAGGACTGTGTAGCCTGTGGTCTCGGTACTGGACCAGAGTTCAAATCCCAACTCTTCCAAGCTGCCACTGTTGGGTCCCTGAGTAAAACCTTTGACCCCCAATTGCTTGTATTATAAGACAGTATTCAGTTGTAGGCTGATGTGGAAAAGGGCGTCTGTTAAATGAAATAAATGTAATGTTTATATTTATGCATTGTTTAGGTCAACAACCTGTTTCACATAATATAATTAAATCCCATTGTATTGTGCACATATACAGTATAAAACATATAAGACTATTCATTTACGAGAGGCCATTAGGTTCATCTTGTTAGCTTCCTTGTGATCGACCACACCACATGTTGACACTAATTAGGCCGGCACACCACAATTAGAACAAAATACACTGCATTATTTAGAGCGGTATTGCAGAACAGCATAAAGTCATATTTGTAGAGTGGAAATTATCGAGCTTGCACAGACTGATATTTAAATAGCTTTGTCAGCTTGCGCTGGCCATGGGTGCATCATACCAGTGCGGAAGTGGCAGAGGGCACAGTCATTTTAAGGCCAGCTTTTGGCATCTGCTGATGGGAGCAGGGCCTCTGGAGCTCTCGCTGTCTTGGCAAAGGCTATTATGAAATGGGCGGAATGACACGGGTTCCAAATTTGGACCAGAGATAATGAAAGCCAAATGAACTCTCTCACCCGAGCTTACTAGTTAGCTTGGGTTTCACCACAACAAAGGGGAGTCAATGGTAGATTATTCATATGAAACAATAATAATTCATCAGTGTTGAATGCCATGTAGGAACCATAAGATGACAATTTGTCACACTTGAGACCCACTTATCTTCAGTATTTATTCTGCCTGGGTGTACAGTTTGGACGAACCAGTGCACATGACCTACGTACCTTGTCTACTTGTGTTTGTGCCTAATGACGCTTGCAGCTGTCTGTATTTGTGTTCTCCAAAGGACAGACAGGTCACAGTCTGTGTAGCACCTAATATATGACTGGTTCTTTTGAAAGGAATTGGCAGACAGTGGAAAACAGACAAGGCAAGGGAAAAAATAAAGAGGCTAGGGACAATGGGGATGCCTTAGCAAAGAGGTTACAGCCTTATTAGGGACAAGGCTTTGTTAGTTTGCATGTCAGCAGGGTAAATTCTGTCATGCTTGCACTTCATAGCTGATTTGAATGCATCTTGCCCAGAAATGGATCAATTATTAACCAAATGCTAGGGCCTAAAGTTTAACCATTGTTTGGTGTCTGTTGCAAATCAAATGTTTTTGCTTATCAAAACTCTGCATGGGGTCAGCTAGATGTAGCCTTATTAGCCTACAGGAACCTTCAGCCACAATGGTTTTTAAAAATGACCTAAACGTCTACAGTATGTACTGTGAAACAGGATTTTGACGGAACTGCACACTGACCAGTCATTATCAGTCACATAGTCTTTTTAGGTTACTGTAGTGTAAATATAAAGAGCATTTTCACAAGAAAACTGCATGCAAAAGATATATGAATGCACTCCTTATACAGCTGGAAACACAAGCTACCATCCATCTAAACCCTAAACTGTTATGCGTATGTTAAACCTTTTTAAAGGTACCATTTACTGCTCATATGTACTTAACCTGAATGGGTAGAGTGGAGTAAATGGTGTTGAATGCTGCTGAACGTTTTACTGATTCATTTATTGTTTAACCTGTTAAAAGTGGGTAAATCATGTTCAAAATCTAATTGTCACAAAAATTACCGAGTACTGCTGAAGACGTGACATCACATTCTGGAGACAAAAGATTCATACTGTAGCGACGTGGGGACAATAAGGACACTGCTTTGGTGGTGGATAAATAGGATTCATCTCGTGTAGGGAATACAAATTGGTAAAAATTGTAGTGTGACCTATTTCGCATGGAAAATCTGATTCATCGTGAACGCTCACTCACGGACCAATTTCCGATCTCATCAGCCTCTCAGCACGAATTTGGTGAGGGGTCTATTTTATTACACTATTAAACCATAAAATTGATTAGTTCAAGTGAGATTTTATTGCTGTGGCACTTAATTAAACCAATCAGATCGATAACTGACACCCCGATAAGACCACTCCATGGGACCTTTAAATTATAGAAATGCATAATAATTATAATAAATACCATAATGTACTATTATGATCCTGTATAAGGGAAAATCGTAACACTTAAGAGGATGTATAATGGACCTGATACTTTTGTTTGATGGAAACTAAAAATGCATTGATAGACATTATTATGAACAACACAGAAGTCAGACTAAATGAAACAGGTGAGCCAGTTTAGTTATAGGAGAGAGAATATACAGGTAGTGGGGGATGAACAAAGAACACTACCTACAAGAGGACAGGCATATACATTTATGAACACAATTTACAGAAAGGTCTTAAGAAGTTTAATAGGAAACAAAATTCTGCCAAACAAAAATGTAAAGCACTATGTGCAAAGTATCTAAACTACTGTGTGGTCTATGGTAATGTGTGATCAATGTCCTGACTTAGCTGTATAAGGAAATGTTAAACGGGGCAATTAGTAGATTAATATGCTTAACTGGAAGTATAAGTAGTAAGCAGGACTGAGTAGCACAAAATGCTGTATTGGACTATGAGTTTGTCCTGCAGTTTTTGCTGAGGCAAAGTCTTCTAGTAATAGCATTGACCCTGACGTTATCTTCATAATTTGGACTCATACTCAGAACTGAGGCAGTCATTAGCGGTATTACTGTGCTTTCGGTTATATATAGAAAATTCCATCTTAGTATGTGCAAATAGAAGTCGCTGCTCCCTCGAGATAAGAGCGTCCATATTATGTAGCCGTCGCTGAACAGGTGTCCTATGCTATGTTTGTGCAAGTTCTTTGGGGTGAACTGGAGAAGGCAACATTTCTATACATGCAACACAGCACCCTAGACTATTGATGAAAGTCTGGATGAAAGGTTCCATGCTCACACTCACACATGTGATCAACAAATTATCTTAAGTGTCACAGAGAAATAGACTTCTGAAGCATCATGTTGTTTTCTTCATTCTGCTTTGTCTTCCATGCATAGTTAAACCATTCATCTATACTGTATAAGTTAAGCAGTTAATAATGCCTTTAAATCACCGTTATAACATAGGAATGATCTCAGGTGTTACATTTCTTTGAGCTACTTTTAGTGCTTTGCAGCGCAGGGTCATATTTAGATTACAGTATGCGGTCCTCCACTTTTTAGCACCCATCAAACATTAATGTTGTGTAATTATTTTGTTATTTACATCAGAATAAAATGATAAAAACTAATTTCTAATTAATGTTTTTATTGCTGCCAGTGTTGTTGTTTTCTCCCATTTAACACTGCTTTTCATATGCTTTGATTTATGTTAATATACATCAGCAATATTTATATTGTGTTAGCGTTCACTGATATTCTACAAAATAACATGTTAATGCTTTAATAGAGATAAAAAAACAAAATGATACTAGTTTGTGAACTTTTTTTCCTGGGATTCACTGAAACAGGTTGAAATGGATATATCCTGTGTCATGAAAGTGGGGGCAAGGTGTAAAAGGAGGACCCACACACAGACAGCTTCATGAGTAAGGCTAGGCTTTATTTAACGTAAATAAGGGAACTGAAAAAGAACAAAAACAAAGTAGCAAATAAAGGCCCAAAACGAAACCAAAATGGCAAACCCCCGGAGGCCGACAAGGCTAGGTAGGACACGTGGGGAGAGCTTAGGACACGTCCAAGGTGATGTGGAATTGATTTTACGGCCGGCAGACCAGTCCGACCAACCACACTTATGTGGACACCGGTTTTACGGTCGGATGTCCCGAACTGACCAACAACGGGGACGAGGGGAGCCCTGGCGAGGTCCGGCAGAGTGCAGTGCAGGGACAGGCCCAGACAATGACCCTCCTTATGCAACAAGAACCTGCGGTACCCCCATGTGAATCCTTTAGGTCCGGCACTGCCTGGCCGACCACACGGGGGGCGCAGGGGGTGCAGAGGGTGTCTAGGCGGTGCAGAGATGCAGCTAACTGCCCCTACACTGACAATCTAAGCCCTGCCGAGTTACCTCCGAGCTCCAGCTCGTATGCCACCTACCCTCTACTAAGGGTAGGTGGATACCTTCGTCCCTCACCTTCTCTGGTGCCATGCAAGCACGGCTGGGGCAGGCACCTGCTAGCACAATCCCCATTTGTGCGTGTTTTGCGGTATATAGGCCCCAGCCATGGGACGTGCCTAACATAAAGATGGAAACCCACGCATCAACTAACCCTGTCAACCAAGCCCCATAACGGCAGCGCGAGCCACAGCAAATCAAAACGATTGCCGGGCTGAGAGATGGAAAAACCAGCTTACCATTCGGAGGCAGAGCTAATGACCCGGCACCGGAATGATCTGCATGACTCACTTTTAAAGAGATGCACACAGCTGAGTCTGATGAAATCCTGATTATTAATTGCAGCCCGCAGCACGATCGTGCATGCGGGCACCAGATCCAGGAAGACTAAGCTGTGCACTCCAAGCCGTACTCAGAGTCCACGCCAGGTAGCCAAGTAGTGGAAAAACCCACGCCTGGCACGACGCCTGACATCCTGTATATAATAATAATAATAGGTTTCATTTACAAACTTAGCATGGCGATGTGATGGTGTTGTGTTAGAAAGTGCTTTGCTGTGTGATTGGTTTGAACACAGCGGTGCTGCTGGAGTTTTTAAACACTGCATTTACTCACTGGGTGGCATGGTGGCTTAGTGGGTAGTACTGTCACCTAACAACAAGAGGGTCCTGGATTCAATCCCTAGTGGAATGGTCTGGGTTCTCCCAGTGTGGGTTTACACTGGGTGCTCTGGGATCCTCCACAGTTCAAAGACATGCTTTAAGTTAACTAATTATGTGAAATTCACCCTTGTGTGTGAGTCCTACAATCGATAGGTACCCTTACTAGGATTGTTCCTGTCTTGTGCCCCAGGCCACTGCTCTCCCATGACCCTGTAAAGGATTAAGCAGATAAGAAAGTGAATGAATGAATGTTTACTCACTATGCACTCTATCTTATTGATACACCTTGTAGATGTAAAGTTAGAGACAGTAGCTCATCTGTTGCTGCAAAGTTTCTGTTATTCATCCTCTAATCCTTCATTAGTGCTCACATGATGCTGTTGGCTTGACATATTGGTAGGTGGACTATTTTTAGTCTAGCCGTGACACTGAGATGTTTAAAATCTCTAACAGCACTATGTATCTGTATCTGATTCACTTATAACAGCACAACACACATTAACACACCACAACTTCAGTGTTACTGCAGTGCTGAGATTTGTCCACCACCCAAAGAGTACCTGATCTGTGGAGGTCCTGACCTTTAAAGAACAGAATAAAAGGGACTAACAAAGTATATAGAAAAACAGATTTACATTACATTTATGTAATTTAGCAGACACCCTTATGTAGATCAACTTAACAATTGATGCAGTCTTTCAATCCACGCAATTGTGATTTAAGGGTCTTGCTCAGGGACACAACAGTAGCAGCTTGGCAGAGGTGAACCCTTGACCTTCAGTCCCAAAACAGATGGACTACAGTCTGTAATTGTAGAACTACAAAGCACATCAATATGGTGAGTGAAACTCTTACAATGGACAAAAAGTGTAGAAACAAGGAGATAAACCTTATAAAGTGTATATTCCCATTACATTTAACAAATATCTGGGCACACACAGCTGTTGTTGTGCCCATAATCTTTTAATGTTACCTAAAGTCCACAGTGTCATGATAAGGAGGGCAAGGTGTAAAAAGGAGGATCTAAACACAGACAGCTTCATGCATGAGGGTAGGCTTTATACAATGTAAATAAGGAAACTAAGGAAACAGAAGCAAAACAACACAAAATGGAACCAAAAATGGCAAAAACAACTTCTCTAACAGCCGATGGGGCTAGGGCACGTGGCAACAAATAGGACAAGTCCAAGGTGAAGTGGACCCGGTTTTATGGCCGGCAGACCGGTCTGGTCAACCACACCTACGTGGAACGTTTTTACGGCCAGGTATTCCAAACCGGCCAACCACTTGGACAAAGGGGAGGATCAAGTGAGGTCCAGCAGGGTGCAGTGCAGGGACAGGCCCCGAGCAATGACCTGCCTACAGCAACGACTAACCTGCCGTATCCCCATGTGGACCCTTTAGGTTCGGCACTGCCAGGACAACCACATGGGGAGCACAGGGGGTGCAGAAGGGGGTCTGCAGGGTGGCGCAGAATACAGCTAACTGTCCCTACACTAGCACCCTAAGCCTTCAAACGTTCTCGGCCCTCCTTTTGCCTACTCCACCTGCGAATATGTGCCTATTTGTGGGATACACCAGCTCAGGACGTGCCTAGCGTGTAAAGGTGGAAGCCAAGCATCAACTAAAAACCCTGTCAAAAATGCCCAACACCGGCTGCGCGAGCCGCGGCGGATCAGTACCATAGCTGGGCTGACAGATGGAAAGCACGTCTTACCTTGACGATGGCCCGATGAGGACTGATCCATGTGACTCGCTTTTTAAAAGCTGTACCACAGCTGAATCCAATATGCAAGGCTGATTTCTGCGTCTGCTGCCACCGATCACACATGTGCAGGAAAAGGCTTGTTGGATTCAGCCATGATGTCAGGCTCACGCCAGACTGCTCGTGTTTATCAGCACA
The DNA here is from genome assembly GCA_033118015.1 of Loricariichthys derbyi. Lineage (NCBI taxonomy): Eukaryota > Metazoa > Chordata > Actinopteri > Siluriformes > Loricariidae > Loricariichthys > Loricariichthys derbyi. The sequence continues at coordinate 3,156 of JAVSBU010337942.1, read as the reverse complement.
AGTCTGGCATGGAACCTGACACACAGTACTGCAGTTATAGTATCAGTTATACATATTAGAGTTACATATGTTACAAACTGGTCAAAGCATTGCCTTTAATTAGTTGAATTATCTTTATAATTATTTATAATTATTTTTAATTATATAATATAATTTATAATTATTATTATAGTTTAATTATCTATCAGCTAATGTTGACTTTAGTGAAAATTTACAGAGTGATATTACATTGCTCTGTCTTATCAATTGAATTGAATTGAATTGCCAAAAATATGCAAATCTATCAGCAGTGTTCCTATGCTCACTGTGAATTGTATCAGGTCCACTTACCAAATAAAAGCATGTTGTACATTTTACTTCTACACTTACAGAATGTAGTCCATCTTTTTCTTTAAATACTTCATTAGTCCCCTTAAACTGTTCTCTAATGGCCAAGACCCCCATAGCACTACTAAAGGTTTGTACATTTGTACTGCGTTATGTATCAACCAATGAGAGCCCACCTTGTAGAGCCATCTGAACGCCAGCCAATAGCATTTGAGTATTATATAGAAGTAAACATGCACTTTGATATGCATTTGAAACAGTTCATGGAAACTCTCAAATAACAAGGGAGGGCCATCAAATGTTTTTATGGTTTCATTTTAAGCAAAGAAAGTGCAGTTTTAGTTTAGTTTAGTTACAGTGCCTGCAATACCTCTGCCTTAACATCCGTTAGCTGAACTCGTTTGTCTCCAAGGTAAGAAAACAGTACTTTTTTCTTTTAGTTCATATATGTTGTTATGCATTGGTAAAGTATACATATGTGTTTCTTAATTAGAAACATGTATTTCATAATTGAGGATGGTTTGAGGATGTTTCACAGGACTGGAATTAAAATTAAATCTATTTCAGTTATTTTAAATGGGAGAAATTTGTTAGATATACGAGTTGACTGACTTATGAGCTCGGTTACAGAACGAATTAAACTCATATCTCAAGGTACCACTCTGCATATATTCTACGGAACAAAAACGCAATTGTGTGAATTTTTTCATGAATAACAAGTAGTTAGGTTCCAGAGAAAATACAGTGATTGTGTGAATTTGCGACAGTGGAACCTCAATTACAGGGGGGACCACTGTAGACAGAATATATGGTGGTTCTATGGGGGTCCTGACATTTAGATAACTAATAAATAACAGTGTAAAGGGGACTGATAGTATGTAGAGAAACAGATGAGACTACAGTTTGTCATTGTAGAAGTGCGTCTATATGGTGAATTTCTTTTCATATGGACTGTAACCAGCTGTAATAGGGCCAAAATGTCTCAGACGTCACAAACATTCATCAGTTTGTAGGAATAATAGGCAGATAAATTGAACAGAACAGTATAAAGAGAAATCGAACAGAATAAATAAATGAACAGAAATTGAATGAAGAACAGAAATTGGGGCCAAACCTCTGTAAGGAATGCTATAGTACATCTTTATAGTACAGTATACTGTGGACTTGAGCATAAACTTTCTCTAGCTCCAAAAAAAAGGATCTTGTCTAGTTTGTAAGAACACAGTCTCTGTCCAAAGTGAGCCAAGTGCTTAGGCTGCACGTTGGTTAGCCCCAGACTATGAAATCTGACCCGGTCCAAAGAGTGATTTGTCTCAAGATGCCACAATTAGTACTTCCACGAAACATGTGCCCACACTTGTATGATACTCAAAGGGGTGTGATGGGGTTACTTTATTAGCAGGAGTATAATCGGGTGGCACGGTAATTAGTGCTGCTGCTTCACAACTCTAAGATCCCTGATTCAATCATGACCCTGGGCTCCGCCAGGGCGAAGTTTGTATGTTCTCCCTGTGTCAGTGTGGGTTTTCTCCAGGTATATGGTTTCCTCTCACATTCCAAAGACATGCATGTTAGTGTAATTGGTGTTTCCAAAGTGTCCCAGTGTTTGGGTGTGTCTGAGTGTGTGTGTGTGTGTGTGTGTGTGAGTGTGTGTGCTCAATGATGGATTTGTACTTGGTCTAGTGTTGTTCCTGCCTTGCTCCCTGTGTCGCCGGATAGGCACCGGCTTTCCCATCCTTGTTTTTCCTGACAAGGATGAAGTGGACAACAATGGGTGAATTAATGAAAACAACCATCTTCCTAAATCTGGATGCCATGACCTGGGTTTTTTCTGCCACCTTTGGGGCACATATGTAAAGCATATGCTGTATAGAACGGGGTTAAAAGGGATATGAAAGAGAGCTAGTGGCTCCACCTAGCGGTGAATTTATTTAAGTGCAACTCCCCTACTACAGCGTAATAATTAAGGTACAGCTGGCTTTTACAGATACAGTCCACCTCTCCCGGGAACTTCCAGGAGTCTCCCGCAGTTTAATAGGTGCTGATCGGGCAGTGACGCGGTTTGGCTCCCTAACACCCGCAGCTTAATTTAAAGACAATAACCCGGAAATAAATTTTTGACAGCCAGCGAGTGAAACAGCGCATGAGCGAGAGAGAGAGAGAGAGAGAGAGGGAGAGAGAGAAACACACACGTGACAAAGAGAGCAACCTATGAAGCTTCTCTGTGGGCGGGGCTTCACAGTTTACCTATAGAGTCTGCAGTCAATGTTGGGGGGGAATAAAAGATAATATAAAACCCTAGACTATATCTCTGTATCTCTGTCTCATAGGGTAACAATAATGACAGTGGTTGCAGTCACAAAAAAAAAAAAAAAAAACTTTTTGTTACTCTATGGAGATGGCTAGTGGCTACGTCATCATAGCACTTCCAAGCCAAACCGCGGTAGCAATGGTGCTGTGTTGTGTCCTGTGTTGTAATAACAGAAATTATGTCAATAAAACAATATCCTACTACCGCTTTCCTCTGTAAGAAACCTTAAGTTTCCTTAGATGCGCTTTATTCACATAAATAATGAGGCGAATCCATAATCCTTATCTTCGCCTCTATTCATTACGGCCGTATATCGAATGCCTCCGAACACCCTTTGTAAGTGCACTACATAGGGTATAAAATATATAATTCCCCTTCCAATGTAGTAGACTTCAGCTTAAACAATGAGCCATTCTGAACCCAGCCGCTCAGATATAGCGAAAAGCTAAGCTAGCTCTTTTCAAAAACATAATATATTCATAAGGATACAACAGTAGCAATTTATATAATCGATAATT
>JAVSBU010337933.1:0-10804 GCA_033118015.1 Loricariichthys derbyi | reverse complement strand
GTAAAGCCAAACAATGCCGCTCACACTCTGTCTCCTCTCCAGACTCTTTATAGGATTCAGAACAGCTGAACTTAATTCCTAACGTGCTGTGGCACCACGCTGCTAGAGGGCAATAATCCCTCCTCCAGCGGTGCCCCAAAGACCCCAAAGAACCCCCGCAGATCAGGTACTGTGAGGGTGGTGGATCATTCTCAGCACTGCAGTGACACTGATCTGATGGTGGTGTGTTGGTGTGTGCTGTTCTGGTATGAGTGGATCAGACACAGCAGTGATGCTGGAGTTTTGTATACTGTGTTAATTCACAATGCACTCTATTAGATACATCTACCATATCTCTCCACTTTGTAGATGTGAAATCAGAGACAGTAGCTGATTCTCTAATTCCTCATGAGTACTCACAGGAAATGTTCAGTTGTTGGACTATTTTTAGTCCATCAGCATCCATGAGGTGTTTAAAAAATCCATCAGCACTGCTGTGTCTGATCCACTCATACCAGCACAACACACACTAACACACCACCACCACCACATCAGTGTCACTGCAGTGCTGAGAATGATCCACTACCTTAATTACTAGGGTCCACACCAGATCTGCTCCAATTATAATGGGCAGTCTAGCATGGAGCTAAAGTCACAGCTAAACCCAGCGAGGCACCCGCATCCTCACAGACTGGGTTCAGCTGGCACCAGCTACGACAGTGCGAAACTGTTCAGCGTGGCGCCATCATGTAAAAGTAAAGGCCCTGTCGCAGTGTCAAAATTTGCCTGTGCGAATTACTTGCGGAGAAAAAAAAATTGATATTTGCAATACATTAGTATTTGTAATTCACACGTAATACATTCTTTTTAGGTCTGCACATGTTTGCAATCATCTGCAATAAATAAAAAAATTTCCCCACTGCGCGGAACTGGGTTTACAGCCACTGTACCAACCACAGGGACGAAGGGGTAGTCTGAGTGAGACATGGCAGGGTGCAGCAAGGACACATGCCCCAAACCATGACCTGCCTATGGTATTGGATGTCCTATTGGTAATCCCCGTGTAGGTCCTTTAGGTCTGGCACTGCCTAGATGACCACACGGGGAGCACACGGGGTACTGAGGGGGATTGGCCAGTGCAGATTTGCCTGTCCATAGTCTAACATGGTATACCTTGATGATTACTGCAGACCTCCAGATCTTACTCCACCCTCCCTCTGCAAAGGAAGGGTGGTACCTTTGTCCCTCACCTTCTCTGGACTTCATTTCTGCACTTGTGATCACTGGCTACGCATGCGCAGAACACGGATGCCTCGCTGGGTTCAGCTGTGATGTAGTCTCCATGCCAGACTGCCTGTGCTAATCGGAGCAGACCTGGCATGGATCCTGATAAACCTGGCCATCCCAAAACATTAACTTTATTCTTCTTTAACTTCTTTTGTCATTCTTTTGACTTGTGTGCTTAGGGTTGTTGTCTTGCTGCATGACCCACCTTCACTTGAGATTCAGTTCATGGACAGATGTCCTGGCATTTCCTTTAGATTTTTCTGATATAATTCAAAATTCATTGTTCTAAATATGGCAAACTGTCCTGGCCCAGATGCAACAAAACAGGCCCAAACCATGATACTACAACCACCATGTTTCACAGATGGGATAATGTTCTTACTGTATGCTGGAATGCAATGGGCAATGTTTTATGCAATGCAATGTTTTCCTTTCTCCAAACATAACGCTTTTCTTTTAAACCAAAAATTTCTATTTTGGTCTCATCCATCCACATCCATCTTCCAATAGCTTTCTGGCTTGTCCATGTGATCTTTAGCCAAGTGCAGATAAGCAGCAATGTTCTTTTTAGAGAGCAGTGGCTTTCTCCTTGCAACCTGGCCATGCACATCATTGTTATTCAATGTTCTTCCAATGGTGGACTCATGACTATTAACATTAGCCAATGTGAGAGAGGCCTTCAGTTGCTTAAAAGGTTCTCAGGTCCTTTTTTGACCTCACCAACTACTACATGCCTTGCTCTTGCAGTGATCTTTGTTGGTCGACAACTCCTGGGGAGGGTAACAATGGTCTTAAATTTCTTCCATTTGTATGCAATTGATTGCGTTGAAAACAGCTGACTCTAATTTCACTTGCAAATTACCTGCTAATCCTACAGGTTCACATAATTTTGCCACTAACTAATATGTAATAATGGGTCATTTTCCTCAATAAATATAAATTACCAAGTATAATATTTTTTCTTCATTTGTTTAACTAGATTCTCTTTATCTACTTTTAGGACTTGTGTGAAAATCTGTTAATGTTTTAGGTCATATTTATGCAGAAATATAGAAAATTCTAAAGGGTTCACAAATTTTCAAGCACCACTGTAAACATTCATTCCTGCATGTAAGACCTGCAACACATTCCAAAATCAGTTGGGACATTAAAGCATTTACCACATTGAAATGTTGCCTTTTCTTCTCGCAACACTCACATAAACATTTTGGCACTGAAGAAACCAAGCAATGACGTGTTTCAGGCGTTATTTCCCTATTCTTTCTGCAAACACATCTTAAAGTGTACAACAGTGTAGGGTTGTCACTGTCACATTTTTTTCTTCAAATTTCTCCACACATTCTCTATTAGGGGACTCCAGACTGCAGGCATGGCAGTCCAGCATTCGTACTCTCTTCATTTCTTTGTAATGTGTGCAGCATGTGATTTTGCATGTGATTTATCTTGCCAAATAATGCATGTACAGTGCTTCCAAGTAGTATTCACCCCCTGTAGATTTTGCTAATGCAAGAAGTTGCAAATAAGTTACAGTCTTCAAACTTTGAACAAGAGTAACATTTATTAACAGATGCCTAAATATTACAAACAAAAATGTATAAGTTGCTCAATTAAAATATAATACATTCAAAACATAAATATTAGGGTCAGTTATTATTCAACCGCTAGGTTTAATATTTTGTGGAATAACCTTTATTTGCAATTACAGCTATGAATCGTTTTCTATAAGACCTGTTCAGGCCGGCACAGGTCTCTGGAGTTATCTTGGCCTACTCCTCCATGCAGATCCAATCCAAGTTATCTAGGATCTTTGGGCATCTCAGGTGCACTTTGATCTCTTGTGCACCTTCCACAAGTTTTCAATTGGGTTAAGGTCAGGAGACTGATTAGGCCACTGCAACACCTTAAACTTTTCCCTCTTAAAACAGGCCTTGGTTATCTTGACAGTGTGCTTGGGGTCGTTGTCCTGTTGGAAGATGAAATGACGGCCCATCTTAAGATCCTTGATGGAGGAGCGGGGGTTTTTGGCCAAAATCTCCTGGTAGGCCATGGTATTCATCTTCCCATGGATGCGGACCAGATGGCCAGGCCCCTTGGCTGAGAAGCAGCCCAACAGGTGGATGCTGCCACCACCATGCTAGACTGTAGGTGCAGCCATGGGCGGTGTGGCATAGGAGCGCGGGAATCCCCGTAAACTGAGGAACTGCCCACAGGGAATCCCCACTCAACACGGGCAAAAAACAGCACAAAATGCCAGGATGTGCGCGCTTCGAACAGGTGTGGTGAGCGTGGAAGCTTAGAGTGCAGCACGCTACAGTGGGGAGCGGTGAAACGCCGGGAAAAGCGAGCTTCAAGCAGCGCTGTGAGCACAGAAGCTCTGAGTGCGGCCTGAAGGCATGATTGCATGTTTAAAGGGAAAAACTCACCAATCAGCAGAAGTAGGTGCTCCGAGGCGCGAGAGGAAAAGCTCTTTTCTAGAGTTTAGCAGTCTCTGGAAAGCGAGACAGGCTTAGGAAAAAGCTGCGCACCGGACTGCAGCGCAGAAGCATACTGAGAGGACGCAACAAGGAGCGATTCAGACATGCTGAATTTAAAGGGCCCGTGCCACCTGAACGGGATTAGCAGGCTGATGAGCTGGGCAAGCACAATCTCCTGCAAGCCCGGTCAGAGGATCGGGAGGGCCCTCTAGTGGCATGAGCGCAGGCTGTGACAGTACCCACTCCCCTAGGGGTCGCCCCTGATGTCCCCAAACCTGCGGCTCAGTTGGCCTGGAACTCTCTTATGAGTTCCGGGTCCAGTATGTAGCGGGCCGTCACCCAAGACCGTTCCTCTGGCCCATATCTCTCCCAGTCCACCAAGTACTGGAGAGAGCCTTGCACCCATCAGGAGTCCAAAATCTGGCAGACAGTGTATACCGGAGCTCCCTCAACAAGGCAAGTTGGGGGGCGGGCGGTGGGGGCTGGGGTATTACACAGGAAGGGCTTGAGTTGAGATACGTGGAAGGTGGGCATAACCTTCCTAGAGGGAGGAAGGTCCAGCCTATAGGCAAGGTAATTGATGTGCCTCACCACCTTGAAAGGGACCATGTATCTAAGAGCCAGCTTACCGGTCATGCCTCGGACTGGTAGGTCCTTGGTGGACAACCAAACATGCTGCCCTGGTCTATAAGTGGGTGCTGGCCCCCTGGTTAGTAAACTGGGGACCACGGTAGGACACAATGTCTTTGGGAAAGCCATGCACCCTGATTACATGCTGGAGGATCAGGTCCGAAGGTAGTTTGGCCAGGGTGATGAATTTGGCCACCAGGATGCACGTCTTCCCCCGAGACGGGGGCAGTCCTGTGATGAAGTCGAGGGAGACGTGGGACCATGGCCAGCTGGGGATTGGGAGCAGGTGGAGGAGGCCAGTGGGGCACTCCTTGGAGGCCTTGTTGGTGGTGCAGTTTTGGGACCTGGCGATGAAGGATCTGATGTCCTCGTCCATGCCCAGCCACCAAAAGCACCGCTTCAGAATGTCGGCTGTCCCAGTGACTCTGGAGTGGGCTACCGTTCGGGAGTCATGCGCCCATTTGAGAGCTAGGGAGCAGGCCCGGGATGGAACAAAGTTGCACCCCGCCGGGCTGTTGCCTGGGTCAGGCTCCCTCCTGAGGGCCCGGGTAATGGCCTGGTCCAGGTCCCAGGTGAGGGCCCCCATGATGCATGAGGGGGGGATAACTGGGTTCGGCTGAGGGTTAGCCTTTGGGGGCACCCACCACCTGGAGAGCGACTCTGGCTTCAGGTTGCGAGAACCTGGCCTATGGTAAAGTCAAAACACCCAAAAAAGAGAGCCCACCATGCCTGCCGTGCATTCAGGTGTTTTGCCCCCTGTATGGAGGCCAGGTTTTTGTGGTCCATCCAAACCACAAATGGATGGTTGGCTGCCTCAAGCCAATGTCTCCAGACCACCAAATCCAACTTCACTGCCAGGAGCTCTCTGTCGCCCACAGGATAGTTGTGCTCCATGGGAGATAGGCAATAGGAGAAGTACGCACAAGGTTGGAGTTTGTGGTTCTCTGTCGGCTGTTGTGATAGGACCACTCCCACCACTATGTTGGATGTGTCCACCTTGAAGACAAAGGGCAGGTCCGGATCTGGAAGTCATAGGACCAGAGTGGCCATCAGCCACTGCTTAAGGGACTCAAAGGTCCATATGGATGGAGCCCTGGCCAACAACGAAGTCGAGAAATGCCACTTCAGTGGTCTGGAAGGCACTCTTCTCCAGCTTAACGTAGAGGTGGTGCTCCAGCAAGAGCTGGAGTACCTGCCTCACATGCCTCACGTGCTCCTCCAAAAATTAAGATGTCATCCATGTAGACGATGGTGTAGCGGTCCAGGGCCTCACGCAGTACATCATTAATGAACTGCTGGAAGACCATCGGGGCATTCATGAGACCAAAGGGCATCACAAGATATTCATAGTGCCCTGTGGGAGTGAGGAAGGCGGTCTTGCATTCATCCCCCTGCCTAATGCGCACCAGGTTCTAAGCACTACACAAGTCAAGCTTGGTACATATGATGGACCACTGGAGCGCATCAAAAGCAGAAGTAATCAGGGGCAGGGGGTGGTGGTCCTTGATGGTGACTGCATTGAGGCCCCGGTAGTAAATGCAAGGGCAGAGCGACCCATCCTTGCTGAAAAAGAAAAACCCAGCCCCGGCTGGGGACCTGGAGGGGCGGATTATGCCCTGCTCCAGAGCATTGCGGATATAGTCTTCCATGGCCCGGTGCTAGGAGCTGTTGAGGGCAAAAGAGGCGGCCCCTCGGAGGAGAGGTCCCTGGGAGGAGTTTGATGGCACAATCATATGGCTGCAGACCTTGCACCAGCTGTTGGCTAAAGACCTCCACCAGATCATGATAAGGGGTGGGTATGGTGGTGAGGACTGATTAGGGGTTGCTCCTACCAGCCCGTGATGGCAGTGGTTGAGAGAGGAGGCATGAGTCCTGGCAGCTGGGTGCCCACGAGATGACGGACCATGACTACCAGTCAATGAGGGGGTAATGGGCCTGGAGCCATGGGAGACACAGGCTCAGGCAGAGGTGGGACAACTAGGGTGACCAGTAGTGAGATTTGCTCCGTGTGACCACCCAGCATGACCCACACTGGTTCCGTCTTCCAGCAGATGGGACCAGACGTCAATGGGCACCTGTCGACTGCCACTACAGGTGTGGGTGGGTCCAGGGGTGCTAGGCAAAGACCTAGACACTGGGCCAACCCCTGGTCAATAAAGCTCCCCGCCGCTGCCGAGTCTAGGCTGGCCCATAGGTGGACCATAGGATCGGCCCCCTCCACTGACCAGTGCAGGTAGGAGGAACCCACAATGGTGGGCAGAAATATTGGGCCTGGGACCCTCCTCCATTAGGGTCCGCAGGCCCTGCTTTTTCCCGGCGGCCTCCAAGAGGAGCTGCCCAACTGCATATGGGGTTCAGGTGAGGGCGAGCATGGTGGCCCTGGGTCATTGCACCTTGGGGGCCACCGGGTGTGGGGAGGGTGAGCGGTGGAGACACAGTCCCGATCCCACTCCCTTAGACGGGCATCAAGCCAGGTGCAGAGATCATACAGTGTCGGTAGGGAGTCGGGCGGGTCACGTGCTGCCAGCTCATCCTTCAGTCACTTACTTAGACCCCTGAAGAAGGCAGCCTGCAGGGCTGCGTCATTCCACCCGGACTCCATGGCAAAGGTGCGAAAGTCAATTATATACTCAATGACTGGCTGGGAGCACTGGGTGAGATCAAGCAGACATGGCACAGGGTTACATCCGCCGTGGAGGTAATGGAATGTCTGCTGCCATGAAGGTGGCTTCAGTGGTGCACTCTGGGGCCTTGGCCTCCCAGAGCCCAGGACAAGGTCCTACCAGTGAGGAGGGAAATAATGTAGGTGACCCACGCCCGGTCGGAGGGAAACCTCCCCAGCTGCTGCTCAAAAAGGAGTGAGCATTGTAGGAGGAATCCCTGGCACTTATCAGGCTCCCCCACGTACCATTCCAGCATAGCAATAGGGGAGTCAACAGCAGGTGGGAGCGTGGGCTTGGGCACCGGGACCACCTTCTGAGGGGGAGCGGGTGTGAGCAGGGCCTGAACCGCCAGGCTGAGATTAGTCACAATCTCACTGAGCTGTTGCTCCTGCCACCCGAGCACAACCCCCTGGATGACGACGGCCTGCTGAATATCGGGCTGGTCAGCACTAGGCCTCGCTAAGTACACAGACTGGTCACATCCTTCTGTCATGAGGAATGCCATTAAGGACCTAAGCGCAGGGGCTGAAGTGGAAAACAAAGGACAAAAGAGGAAAAGGTAAGGCGTGATCTGGTAGGGGGCGCCGCTAGCCCTATGCTACCTAGTGTCCTAGCAGTAGTTACCCCGGCCCTACTGGTGCCTACTCCACCTCCCCCCTTGGCAGGTGAGGTGGTACCTGTGACCCTGAAGGAAGGGCTCCCCTATAGAAGGTGACGATGGAGGAATAGGTGAATGCTGGGAGAAGACAGAGGGAAAGGGGACAGGAAGGGCAGATGCCAAAACCATGGCAGGCAATGCAGAGCACCTGAGGGATGGAAAGGAGGGACTAACAAAAAGTACCACGAAGGGGCGGGCAAACACAAAACCTCGAGCCGAGCACGGGTAAAACTCAAAAGAGCTGAGGAGGGAAAGGATCCCCAAAAACTCCTCAGTCTCAGCAAACGACACCGGCCTCCTCAGTGGGTGGAGCGCAGTGACTCAAGACACAGCCACAGGGGGCGTGGCGTAGGAGCACGGGGATCCCCCTAAACCGAGGAACCGTCCACAGGGAAACCCCACTCAACACGGTGAAAAACAGCACAAAATGCCAGGAAGAGCAAGATTCAAACAGGCACAGTGAGCGCGGAAGATCAGAGCACAGCGTGCGACAGCGGGGAGCGGTGAAATGCCAAGAAAAGCGAGCTTTAAGTGGCACTGTGAGTTCGGAAGCTCTGAGTGTGGCCCGGAGGCACAATCGCACGCTTAAAAGGAAAAACTCACCTTTCAGCAGAAGCGGGTGTGCCGGGGTCCTAGAAGAAACGCTCTTTTCTAGCGATTAGTGGTCTCTGGAAAGCGAGACAGACTTAGGACTGCAGCGAGGAAGCGTACTGAGAGGATGCGACAAGGAGCGATTCAGATGCGCTGAACTTAAAGGGCCTGCACCACCTGAGCGGGATTAGCAACCTGATGAGCTGGGCATGCATGATCTCCTGCAAGCCCGGTCCCAGATCGGGAGGGCCCTCTGGTGGCACAAGCGTGGGCTGTGACAGTGTCATCCTGGTGGCACTGAAGAGCTCAATCTTGGTCTCATCAGACCAGAGAACCTTGAACCAGTCTCCAAGTGATCAGGAGCACACTTTAGATGGACCTTGACATGATGCTTTGAAAGTAAAGGTACCTTGTAGGCTTGCCTGGAACTTATTTTTTACTTATGCTATTTATTGAAACCAATGTGCCACCACCATGAGATCTTCGTGGTGCTCCTTCCTCATTCTCCTTGGGTCAGTCTTGACCATTCAGACAAGCCTGGCCTTGGCACAAGAAGAAACTTTGAAAGGCTGTCCAGGTCGTGGAAGGTTAATAGTAGTTCCATAAGCTTTCCACTTCCAAATGATACTTCCAACAGTGGAGACAGATAGGCCCAAATCTTGGAAAGAGTTTTGTACCCCTTGCCAGCCTTGTGACCCTCCATGACTTTGTCTCTGATGGCCTTGGAATGCCCCTTAATCTTTCACATGTTGACAATATTTGAGTGCTGTTCACTTGTTTGGGGAGAGGCTTTTATAGACAGAAAATTTGGGAAAAAAACAGATAATCAATCCAAGCATCTGAAGCTCATTATTCATTATACCTCAATTATTTATTAATACTTGAGGGAACCAAACAGAATTCTAGTGATGTAAGGGGTTCCTTCTTTTGCTGCAGTGCATTTCACATATCCAGGCACATCTACAGTCCAAATTTCGCAATGCTAAGTGAACTCCAAATGTGTAAACCTGCAAAATTTACAAGGGGTTGAATACTACTTGTATAGTAGTACTGTAGATCCCTGTAAAAGATCTAGTCTTGAATGCAGCTTATGTTGTTCTAACATCTCAATGTGCTTTTCTGCATTTATGCTGCCATCATATAAGTGTAAATGACCTTTGCCAAGAGCACCGGAATGCACTATTATGTTCTGTGAAACAGGATGTTCACCTAACTTGATAGACAACTTGATGGACCATTACCATATAGTCATTCAATATTAATGTTAATATAAATGGTAAATATAAATGTGTCAAAGATACTGCTGAAAACATAACTGGAGTGCTTTCAAATACACAGCATCTGAAGCCTAAGCTGTTATGTGTATCACTCCCTCCAGGAAAGACACAACACCATATGGTTCTTCAGTCACTGATGTTATTCTTATTTATTTATTATTTATTTAATTATTTATTTAGTTAGTTAGTTATTTTTCTTTTGCACTTATTGTACTTTACAGTCATCAAAACCACCATTGAACTGTTCATGTACATGACAATATACAGAACAAACACAGATTAACAATCTAACAAACTGTAGACACAAAATATAAATCTGCATGATGGAATATAAACACAAATAAACAGCACAAAACCAAGAGGGATTGGATCCACTTAAACAGGCAATGCAATATCACTGTTTAAACACTTTAAGTAGAATACAAATTTCCTCATTTCACATGTGTTCTTGAAGGTGAATATTGTGACACTTAAAAGTATTCGCACGTAACATAGGCCACAGCATGATTCCTACTTATAGAAGTAGTTAATGTAAAGTAAATCAATATTCATGGAAACAAGTTACAGTACATAGAAAAGTAAAAAAAAAAAACAAAAAACAAAAAAACATCAAATTATATAAATAATATTAATAGCAGTTAAAATCAAAAGCCAAGTCTTTTTTAGTTTGACAAGCTGTTTAGGGCTGCAACATCTGGATTGAAAATACTCGTTTTATTTCCTAGTATAATTAGTTATAATTGTTAAGACCTCAGTCATTAAAGCGAATGGACATTGATTGAATTGTTGGATACATATATACTGTGTGATGGTCCATTATAGATGACTCAGAAAAGTTTCAGAAGTGATTTGTGACAGAAGGTTGGCAGCAAAGGTCAAATCAAAAGTTTATAAGACTGTGGTGAGACCAGCTATGTTGTATGATTTGGAGACAGTGGCACTGACAAAAAGACAGAAGAAAGAACTGGAAGTGGCAGAGCTAAAGATGTTGAGATTCTCCTTGGTAGTGACAAGGATGAATAAATTTAGGAATGAGATCATCAGAGGTACAACACAGGTTAAACAACTAGGAGATAAAGTTATAAAGGCCAGACTGAGATGGTTCGGACATGTCCAGAGGAGGGACAGTGGGTATATTGGTAGAAATATGTTATGCTTAGTTCACAAATACACGGTTGTGGCCGAGTTAACCGAGATTTGGCTTACCGAAACGTCCGAATTGTATCCTGGAGTGTTCCTGCAAAA
>JAVSBU010337932.1:2521-17729 GCA_033118015.1 Loricariichthys derbyi | reverse complement strand
CACACACACACACACACACACACACACACACACACACACACACACACACACACACACACACACACACACAGATTAATGGTTTATCACAGCCACATGTGCTGAAATTCGTGAGATTAGGTGAGCGTAACACTTACCACATATTAGGCTCTGCAGTGCGAAAGCCTTTAGCAAAAGGATTGCTGGCGATCTTCAGCTGTGTGATCTGTAAACAAGAAAGCAGCACATCTGTACAATTTGTTTGCATTAAAAAAATCCTTCCCATTGTTATTTACCCTGTGGTTCTGGTAGGCAGTGACGGCGATAAAACGCGTTTCAGGGAAGGAAAAAGTGCAGAAGTTGCGGTGAGATGAGCGATGGTTGTCCCTGCACTGTTCCACCAGAACCACGTGCAAGCGGGGCTGATACCGGTGCATGGAGTTTAGGATGATCTGCAAAAATGTGCAAGAACAGCTGTGAACAAATCACACACTCTCGTACATGCATATCTATTTATGTATGCAAAGGAGTCTGTGTCTTACATGACCGTTATCATCCAGAAGGTTGTTGGTCAGTTTGAGGCGGTCAAATGAAACCGTCTGCTTCATCCACTGCGCTCCACGTGCCGGTGAGTCGGGGTGGAAATGCACTCTACCGGGGACTGCTGCATCTCCACGGCCGGCCACCAGCCATGAGGAGTTATGGAAGGCATACCTGCAATACCATGAATGCTCATGCTCTCAATACCATAGGGTCATGTTATTTATGTTTACTTTACTGGTTACAGGCCAAAGCAAGTCAGTCCATATCTGTACTGTGGAGCTCCAGAGCCACATGAAGCACCAGTTAAGGATCATACAGGTCATGTAAGCACTTAAGGGTTGCTCAAGGATGGACCTTTAACTGTCTAGTCAATAATCCAGTATCTGCTCCAGACTGCTGCTCCATCACTCTCTCAATCATTCTTTTGGTATAAGACTTTATCTATAGCGATCCAACAGAACTGTTCAGTAGGGATGGGATAAAAACATCATAACAACACAATAAACAAAACTCAGAATTGCTTTCAGTCTTTACACAAGTTGGTTTGCAGTAAAGATACAGCTACTAAAATATTACAAATTATGAATACCAAAAACCTTCGTCTTCTGTTTAAGTCTCCAGTGAAAGTATAAGCATTTTTAAAGTTAGCATTAAGTTCTGCCCTGTATTGGTTATAAAGTTAGATTGTTTTTGTTCCTTCTAAAGTGAGCAGTGTTGTCATAAATCTCAATTATGCCACAAAAAGCAAAGACAACATGACAGTAAACTTTTGATTATGTAATTTCCATAGTGAAAGAAAAATGCATAAGGCACAGGGCACTCCTAATGCCAGTCCCAAGCCCAGATACATTTGAAGGGCGTCCTGCATAAAACCTGAGCCAAATCTGTTAAGTTCCAACTACAACTTTCTCACCATAGCTGGTTTATAAAGTGTTTTTACACGACTCCAGTCTAGATCAAGATGTGACAGGCATCCTCTGATTATCTGATACCTGTATCGTTTGTCATCCATGGGGACAAAGTCCATGAGAAGGACATATTCAGCTGCAGGGTCCATATCTGTGATGTGCACTTGGAATGTAGGAAACATCCTCCTTGGGAACATAAATGAGAACATAACCCAAATAATAATAATAATAATAATAATAATAATAATAATAATAATAATTCATTAAATGCAAATACAATAAAAATGACATTATATATTCAAAAAAGAAAAGAAAAAAAGACTTCACCGACCTTCCAGCTTTTGTGACGATCATCTCTGTGCCAAGTTGGTCAAATTGCTGCCAAAGTCTGTGTGTTTCCAGCTGTACTTTGATCTGAGCGAGTTGAGGGGCTTTGGCACAAGTGGCACCGTTCTCTGGAAGGTAAGGTAAACCCATAGTACAGGTCTGCGCCAACGTAGAGGCTAAAGGATAGACAGAAATCGTTAAGATCTGGGATGGAAACCTGCACTAGGAAGCTGGAGAGAAGAATGGCCCTTACCATCCATCCTGTCCTATAGACTGTAGTGAGGGCTTTCTAAGACGAGGTTTTTATACCCTCTGAGATGATGGGTCAAAAACATGAAGACTGAGTACAGATTAATTACACATATATATTGCCTAAAATTGGTGACCGAAGACAGAAGCCAGTCAGCAAACCTTCAGCAATCGATCAATTTTCCCTGCAAACCAGCGCTCAGCACGGCGCTAATTGGATTTTCAGGATGGGTGTCTCTGGTGGAAAAGCAGAACAGAAACACGTGGTGCCCTCTGACCCACTTGACTCATGGATTTCAGCTTTGCTTTGTGCTAAACAAACTGACCCTCTAGTCGCCTGGAGGTCTTGGCAAAAAGCTAAAATTGATCACTTAATTATTCCTAACTATGGCCTCAGCTTGCACACAAATCTACTAATTATTGTTTTTGGACAGAAGACTGTGTTGGTTTATGTTTATACAGCAGACAAACCAAGACTTCTGTCTCTCAAACACTTGGATCTGACCTTCATTTGCATCACACCTCACGTTATAACTTTTTGTTATATGCTTTTTGTAGCATTTGCCCAGAAAATTAGGCAAATAATCAAGAATATTCTGCTCTCCTGCTTTAAAAGCTGCTTTAGTTAAACTTCCAGCCTGACTCAGTGGAATTTAGGGAGGTTTAAAGATAAACGTTGCTTAAAGTTGAACAAACTTTGCCCGATCGAATGTTCATGGAGAAACATTATGAGTTTGTGTTGGCATGAAGTTGCTATAGGGAGATTTTGAGGTTGTGTAATCCATCAAATACTAATAAAACTTGGTCAATAATCAATCGTTCCAGCCAGGCCTTTGTGATAGATCATCCTAAAACACTCACGGTGAAAATGGTTTCTTCATGTTTCTCATTCTACCATTAAGGTTGGGATTTTATTTATTTATTAAACTCAGGGCTTGGGTTCAAATCCTGCATTTGGGTCATGAGGGGGTGACACAGGACGTTTTGTTTTAATAGATTGTTTAATGATTTTAATTTTGAGATTTTTGCATTCAAATCCTTTGGGGTTTGTAACCTTCAGACATTGAGATACGTAACTAAAGTGACCATATCTATCACAGACAACTTGAGACCAAAGAAATAAGTAGGAAAGCATTTTTTTCAATCTCTGTTTTTATTTATTGAGATGCTTGTTTGTATTTCTGACAACGTCGAAGCACAGCAAAACATTTATTCGGGCATTAAACAATATTTAAAAAAACACTGACACTAAGCACGTGTTTGCTATTGTAAATTCAAAAGCTTAGTGATTTGTAATGCAGCAAGGAAAAGTCCAGATGTTCCATTAGCCCATGTCGGTAATGGAAAGTGCATGCAATTACTTGCAATTGAGCAAATTGACGTAGGAAAGGTTAACCAAGTTCTTAAAGCCCTGCGTGGTAAGAAGAAGCCTTACAGGCCTGGACGTTGGTAACAAGGTGTGGGGGAAAATGATGGAATGCCAACCTTCAAGACCAGAATTGAGATAAAGTGGGTGAGAGTGTTTATACTTCAAAAGCCTTCCAGATGGTCTCGTAAATGCGCATGAGCTGGGGCTTAAGCTCCTCGTGCATATCCTTGAGCTTCTTCTGCAGCTCTCCTGACTCGTACTTGCCGCGGAAGTTGGTGATGAAGTTCTCGATGTAGTCTCTGTACTCCTGGATGTAGTCCCCATACTGGGCCTTCAGGTCCTCCACCCTCTTGGTCAGCTTGTCGCGAATGACCTCCACAATGGGTGTCAGCTTGGACTTGGTCTCCTCCACGTTCACCTTGATCTTCTCCTTCAGCTCCTTCATGACAGGCTCCATCCGGGTTTTGAATTCCTCCAGTTGCTTGTGGTTCTTCTCTGAGTACTCCTTGAGCAGAGGCTCTAGTTTCTCACGGTACTCTTCCAGGTGCTTCTTCACCACCTGGCGTAGCGCTTCACGTTTGGGCTCCAGCTCTTTGCACAGCTCCTCGAAGTCATGGCTTATTGTGGCACGGAAACTAGACAGCATCTGCACGACCTGGGGGCCTACACCCTGCCTGACGGAGGAGAGGCTTTCGGAGGTGGACTCGAGCATGTGCTGGATGTTGTCCACGCTCTGAATCAGTCGCTGCCTGCGTGGGGGAACAGAGACAGGTGGAATTAAGAAAGAAAAGATTAAGACAAGTAAAACACACCAAGAGCTTCAGACACTTAACTTACATTTATATTTACAGCATTTAACAGACTTACTTGTATTCTTTGAACTCGGCATCATCCAGATGGTTGATGGCTTTCAGGGCTCCCTCCTTAACCTGGCCGAGGTAGGTCACCACCATAGCCCTCAGGTGCTCATATTCAGACGGAGCGTCGGCCTGCAGGGATCGAGCCTGACAACCTGGAATGAAGAGACATGTTTTATCAGTAACGTGGATTTGCTTCTTTAAACAGTTCTAATGCACGTAGAGGTCCTTACCTGCGGCCAGAAGAATGGCCAGAGCTAGAGCCACAAATTTCATGATGGATCTAGGAGGAGACAAGAACAATACAGTGATGGATTTTTGAATTCACAAAAATATCAACAAGGCTGTAGAAGCAACTCAGAGCTGATTAAACATACAGAAAAGGCCATCAGAGTTCTCTAATCCAACTACAAGGCTTTAGAACAATATCTTCAATGTAAGTCATTTAACAAGCATTATTTACATTTCACTGAGTTATTTAGTTACAGTGCAATCATTCCAAAAATCTTCTCTAAACAAAGAGAAGTCCTCAGCCAATGTCCTTCCCCAAGATCTCTAGCTAAAAAGTGAAGACGTCCACAGCTTACCTGCTAATAAGGCGGGTCTGGTAGAGACTGAAAAACTGTGGCAGATTTGCCTGTTATATAGGGCCCTAGAAAGGGGGAGGGAACCTGGCAAAGGGTGTCTCACTGGAGACGGACCTCACCCCCTCTTGTCCCATTGGAGTAGTTAGGTATGATGGTCACCTGATGAGCGGAGGTGGGAACGTCCTTAATCAATATTCATGCTCACACTTAAAGGTAATCCAGTGTGTGTCCTGGTTTTTAATGTAATAGTTGAAAAATACAATTTGGAGCGCTTCTGTTTATGGTGCCAAAAAAAAGCAAAAAAAAAAAAAAAAAAAAAGCCAGATATGACATTTGTTCATTTTTAATCACAAAAGCCAGAGAGGAAACTCTGCTAAACTAATCAGATTATCAGTGGCAGACATCTCATCTCATCGTCCCTTTCGAGGTCTCCTAATCAGGCCGGCGTTTTCTCACTCACATTAGCTGATAAGGTTCAGAAAGGGCATTGCGTCCACAGTGTTGCAATCTCAACAACAAACGCCGTTATCACAGTTCGGTCCAGATTCTCTGAATGCTGTGGCAAAGCGGTTTTAAGGGTCAGCTTTGCTATCCATCACAAATGGACTTTGAGGCCTGTGTGGATGTGGACGTGTGAGCATTGAGTTCTAACCTCAGAGTTGGGCATAACGAGGACGTGATGATGACCTTGTACAGACACGACACCGCAAGACATGATGTAGCAGCAAACTGAACTAAAGCTTTGAATGGAAATCAGTTCACAGATATAGTATTAAATTAGTCTTCAATCAACACAGACTCCCTCCTCCTTAAGTCATCATTTCACATCTTTCATTAAAAAGTTAAAAGTGAAAGAGTAGAAGAGCAGGAAAAGTTACACACCTTTGGAAAAAAGCTACAAAGTTTGTTCTAGGATATGAAAGTCATGGACATTACCTTAATAGCAAAAGACACTAAACAAGTTTGCAGTTGTAATAAAATAAAAATACAACATTATATAAAGTGGATCCAGCACTGCAGTGCTTTCTGACACAACTGGAACTTCACACAAGAACAATCAGAAGATGCTGCAGCACGACCCGTAAAAAGTCCAACAAGAGCTAGAACATGAGGAATGACTTTGTCTGGCAGTAATTCAGGTTTTTCCAGTAGATTGGTGACACTTTGCTATGCGTATTTTAATATGGAGGTCTGTGTTATGGATATACAGTTTAATGATTAGCCTGAATGCAAAGTGAATCCCAAACCTTTAAAGAAAAGAGTGAGAATATAGTCCTTAATATTTTCTAGATACAAAGCTAAGATGGTTGTGTGTCACAAAATGTATTACAAACAAACAAACCAATAAACCAACCAACCAGCCCTACTTATTAACCTTAGGTGGCACCAGGCAATGAAACAGAATGAGAGAGAAATGATCAGAAACTCACGGGGACAGGGCACAATAAATATTTGACCAATAAATGGTGAGAGTTCAGCCCCAGTACAGGATAACAGCCAGAACTTTCAACAGTAACCCATCAATAAACTTTGCTCTGGACAGGGTGTTTATCACAATTCATATATTTTGTTGTAATTCGGGCTTATAATGATCATTTTTAAAATGCAAGCAAGAAATGCAGCCTTTATTCTCTCCATCCAGGATTAAACACTATATAAGGTTAAAATAAATACACATGATAAAGATTTCCAAGATATTTAGGGGTCTCACTTCTGTAGACAATTTCTCACTTGATAAATCTATGATTGATAGTGAACAAATGTTTACAGAGTAACTATTTTAATCAACATACATTTCATTTTACATTTCGGAAAACTGATTTTGCAAAAGTAGAAGCATTTTCCCTGGCAGTCTGAGACTTGGTGTTAGTATTTACTCAAGTTTCTTGTATTTTCATGTAGATTAGGTTACTAAGCAGAACTTTACATATCAGACCCTGAAGGAGCAGCCAGAGGCTAAAATGGACTCAAACATCAAACCTCCAGCCTTTGTGACTATGGAGTGAGAAGGTCTCCATTAAGACAGGCTAACATTTGAAACAATCTTGTGGCCATCTCTTAACTTTCTCACTGATAAGACACCAAACGTCTTGCTTTTAGCAATCTGTAAACGTACAGAGGTTAAAACCTACTGATCTGATCAACTTTCTAAGGCATCTGGCACCCACAGAGCCACAGCGTTCTTTTGTTGAAGCCCATGCAGTCACTTTAAATGGAGCTACAGGGTGAAATCAGGCTTCAGATCTTTAGTGATGGAGTCGTGCTGCTGAGTGAAGGAGTGAACAAAGCTATTGAGCACCACATGGGCTCAACATGGAACAAACAGCTCATGGTCAGGGGGTGAAGGGCAGGGGTACGGGACAATACACCAAGGTGCTTATCACCGAGACGTGAAAGGAACTGGAGGTTTGAAGGTATTTTGAATGAAACAGGAGCTGCACCAATTTGCATGTGACAAGGATGGACTGTTTGGGGCTTTTAGAACAAACACGGTCCACTGGGTCTGGGCTGCTTCTGTAGAACAAACATAGTCTGTGACTCAAACAGTAACTTTTTACCCCACTATAATAACTACATTTGTATAAAACAAATCCAATAGATGCTGGTCGCCCTAATGTTCCTACAAACTATAAGCATAACCGAAACCTCCGAGCTGCACCATAATCTATGTAAGAGTGATAAACCATTAAACCTTTGGCCTGCTGTTATCACCAACATTATATAATGGAACAGAACATATTTACCAAGCCATTTCTGTTGTGGGTTCATAATGTTTTAGTGCAGGTAATCATGCACTGATCTAAATGGTACAACCAATTTGGGCATAGGTGTAATTTTTACTTAAATTTGAACACAGTTATTCCTTATACTTGGTACATTTCTTAAATCATCAAGTAATACATAATATGCAAACTCACCGGCTGCTTTATTAGGTACACCTAGCTAGTACCAGCTTCAGAACCGGCTTTAAAGCTTCATGGTACAAATTCATGTGGAGTGTGACGATCAAAAACCCACTCTGAGATGATTTGAGCTTTGGGACATGGTGTGCTCTCCTGTCAGAAGATGGTACACTGTGGGTCTAAAGGGGTGCACATGGGCAGGAGAAATGGATTATAGGCTGTGGGGTTTATAATTTGTATTAAGGGAGACCAAAGTGTGCCAACAAAATACCAACCGACTTCCTTACACTGTGATACTTCAGCTTATCTTTAATACAGACATTATTCTTAAATGCATCAGCAATTCATTTGAAAGGATCTTAAAGTTCAACTTTTGTTTAAACACAACAAGCAGCGTGAATCTTATCAAGCTAAAGGACGTCGTCACATCAGCTAAAAACCACTCGGTCCACATTCAGCTAAAAACAATCAATTGCTTCACATGTCTGGTATCTCTTAGTGATACGAGTTCCTGTGTAATTTACAGCTTGCACAGAGTTCAGAGTCTCTTCTCCCTCAGCCTGATATCTACATTATTAATGCAGCAGGATTCTGGATGGCTATCAGCACTGTGGATCAGAACAAAGTACAGTTACTCACTTACTGTGGATTTTATTTTCCCTCCACTACATATCAAACTTTAAACTTTTAACTCCATTAGATTAAGAAGAGCCTTGTTATTTGTTAGTAAACCTAAAGAGCAGATAGAATCATGATGTTATAGTGTGGTTCTGATGGCAGTGCCCAGTGGGTACCAGTCTGTCTCCCTCCTTTGGTCCCTCCATAAGCCAAACAAACCCGTCCACTGCTCCCACACAAACTTAATGGGTTTATTGGTAACATCTCAGTTAATATTTAGGAAAATTCTCACTGTATGTGCGATAAATAAAAGTTTGCCTATGATAATCCTTTAAGACAGAGAGTTTAGAAGGAATCTAAAAATGAATCAAAAACAATAATGTACAACAGTATTATTAAAATTTAAGTACATTTAGAAGAAAGCATTTTGTACCTAATAACTATTAGGTGAATGTTTAAACAGGTACGTTTGTTTGTTGGATTATGTCATACAGTATCTACTTAAAATACTGGACTATAGAGCAAAAGGCAGAAGGGTCAAATCTCAGCACTGTCACTGTTGGACTCTTGATAAAGGTTCTTAACCCACACGGCACTTGATTGTACATTATAAGACCTTATCTGTTATAAGTCACTGTGGGACTGTGCTGATGGAGTGGGTAAAGAACTGGACCTTCTGATCCACCTCTGCACACCAACTACCATTAGGGAAGGACCCACGATTGCTTGGATTGTAAAATTGCATTATTGGATAATTTGGA
Source organism: Loricariichthys derbyi (assembly GCA_033118015.1). NCBI lineage: Eukaryota > Metazoa > Chordata > Actinopteri > Siluriformes > Loricariidae > Loricariichthys > Loricariichthys derbyi. Next base: position 8,631 of record JAVSBU010337932.1, on the reverse strand, counting down.
TAAATTGGATTAATGACTAAATGCAAACATAAATGCTGGAGTAAACATCTCTTAACAATATCTTAATAATGTCCCAGTGGTTTGTCAGTGAAAAGGCTTTATGAGGAAGCTCAAGCAACCTGCAGTTATTTCTCTAAAGCAAATAGCATTATTAAAGACATTTTTAGGTCTAAGGAGCTTCTGATCTCTAATATTTAGAACTTTTAAATATTGCAACTTGAGGCTGGTATTGCAGGACCTTAGGAAGTGGATGAGATTGGTGTCTAGAAACCTCTCAATGGAACCATGAGTCATCCAACATTTTAAATAAAAATGAGTTCTCAATCATGAAAACAAGCTGCTCATTCCAAGGACTGGGCCTCGAACCAAGAAAGAATTAGAGCAAAAGTCATTTTTCACTGGGACACATTTGAGGGTCGGAAGCTTGCGCGCGTGTGAGATTGCCAGAAATGGGCATCAGGTGGCATGTGGGATGGTAAACAAGGAGAAAACGTTGGTCTAGATCAGACTTTGTTCTACCACCTACACACATTTGGTACCGACCCAACGCTGCTTAATCTATCAAACAGTGATGCAACGATTCATACCAACACACAAAGCACGACGTTAGCGCTGCTGTTATTTCAGTTAAACCCATTTTAAATGGTGTATTTGGTGGAACCAGCCTCAGCAATTTGGGAATGATAAATGACTTCTGCTCTATTTATTGCAGGTGCAGGTCAGTTTGGGATATTTAGCTAATATTTAGCTTGATGGTTCATGATGTCCAGTCCAAGTATGCTAAAGGCACAAAGACAGTTCACAAACAAACACCCACACACGAACTGTGCTGAAGAGGATTCGGATTACGGCATTGGTCCAAGGAGCAGATTCATTTCAGATCTCTGAGTAGCTTCTGTATTAAGGAACAGGATGCACTGTATGGACAAAAGTATTGAGACTAAACACACATCCACACATTCTAAATCCATAGGTGTTAACATGGAGAGAGTTCTCTCAGTTTTCACTCTTCTTGGAAGGCCTTCTACACAATTTTGGACAGTGTGTGTGGGGATTCACCCATTGTGAGCTCAGACTGATGTTTGATGTGGCTCACCATCTCTGTTCTAGTTCATCCTGAAGGTGGTTGACAGGGTTGAGGTCAGAGCTTCAGTCAAATTCTTCCACACCAAGCAAAATTCACCCGACTACACCAACCTGCTCGAGTACCAACCTCAAATTCTTTCAGCTCTTTAGAATGACCCATAGTTGAGTGCTTGATTTTATTCTTCTGTGCTAACAGTACTGAACGATTAAGAGGTGTGTCCCAATACCTTTGTCCATATAATCCAATGTATTGGATGGGACATTCAGCTCCAATGAGGCAACAGTAACTACCAAGACATAATGAACGCACCTAAAGTTTCCTGATAGAACATGGCCCACAGTACATCCTGGTGCCACCAGGTACTGCCCAGGTAAACAGCTCACCTGTACGTGTCGTAAATGAATCCAGGACTCACCTGACCAGATGAATTCTTCCACTGCCTCAAAGTCCAGTTCTAGGTGCCCTCCTGTAACAAGCATTAAACATTTCTCTATCCTGCTCTCACTTCAGCCTCGATACCCCGGCACGATACGACCTGTCACTGGTTCATGGCTTGTCCTCGTTCCTGTCCCAAAAGTTGGTGTTTCTTAGATGCTCCGTTCCAGTGAAATGAAACATCAACAACAAGATTAGTCATCTCACTTACCGTCCAATATATTCCACAGCTGGACATGGAACGTTATTTGTGATAGAAGCTCAGCTGAACTGCACATTTAAAAAACAAGTATGGATTTATAAGCACACTTAAAATAAAAACACCTAATAAAGTGGCCAGTGAGGCCTAGACAGCAAACTCCAGACAGAATAATAACAACGATAAAACAAAATCCCAGGGCCTCAACCAAAGTCGGTTAGGAAATATATTTTAGATCTATTACCATTTTAAATTACATTAAAGCAAATATCATCATTTAAAAATAAATGACTGTGTAAATGCAACCCTTACATTTAGAGACCCATGTTACATTTCCAATAATCATAAACATAAAGGAAAAAAACAAACACAACATAAAAAACCCATGAAATTATGGAAAAAAAAAAATACAGCGGGTTCATCCATTTCATTTTAAAAGTAAAGGTACTGTTGCGAGAAAAAGCTGTTCACGTTCCCACAGAGCCGTTTCTCACAGTGGATCTCTCAATAACTACGGCAGCTACAAAAGATATGTTTTTACTTTAAAGGACTGTTTTTAATCGGACATCAGACGGGGGCTTGTGGTTTCCAGCCTGGATCTAATACAGAAATCAGTGCAAATGCTCTAAGTGACAAATTCTGGGAGTTCATCCAAATCAGAGATCTAATTTTACCCAACATACAAATCAGCCTGCATTCTGAGGATTATTCACAGTGCATCTAAAAGCTGTGAGGAAATGAGCTCGAATACGATTAAGAAACAAATATTCCCAACCTCATTTGTTCAGCTATTAAGACATTAATGTTAAACAGCTGGCAGGTTTATCCAATCTTACATACAATCTCTCCTGGTTTCTCGATTAAAACATGTTCTCAGAATAAACATAAAGCACAGAACAGCAAGTCCAAGGTGGAATAAAAAAGATTCACAAAAATTCATCATCTACAGTACTTCAATTCTGGCTTAAAAAAGAAAAGAAAAGAAACAACAGTACTGACCATTTTTAGCTTTACAAACAAAATCAAGTACAGTGAATGTATTTATGAAAAAAAAATGTACATATAACATAGCATAATGTATAAAACGTTAAATAACTCCACAGTTTCTATGCTATGAACCCATTAAGTTACCTTTAACATTCCAGAGGATTAAGTAACTACTGGTGAATAAACTGGAAGGTTTAAGGGATTTGAAGCTTTTGCTCCCATATATGCAGCCCTGAATAAAAAAATCTAAAGAATCAAAGCAAAATAAAAATATTCTACAAACCATAGATAAAAACTTATAATAACATGAGAACCTCAGCTGTTGCATCAGTACGTCCAGGTTTGGTGATTTAATGAACTCCTGTTTTCTATAATTAGAGCCAAACTGTTTACAAACCACGAGACTACAAAAAGCTTGGCGTCTGTTTGTGACTCATGGTTTATTTGACACACGTCTGGTACCTAATGACCGCTACATGACTTACAGGAATCAACCGTGTGTTAATAGAGGATCGGCTTTTGTCTCTGGTTTTGAGGTCAGGCAGTGAAGTGGCACCTTGGCAAAGATGGATGGCACATGGGTCGGTGGTTAGTACGCCTCTTTCTGAGTGTGCATCTGCTCCTGGATCTTCTGCAGCATCTCCTGCATCCGGCGCAACTACAAATGAGGACAGAAAAACAATATGGTATGAGCTAAACCCATCGATATAGAGCTCTAATCATCTGACCACAGAACCAGCTTTATTCTGGATGATTGAACTATTGGCCTGTTTAACCCTTACCAGGCAAGAAATAAGCACGGTGATAGTACAGAATCAATACCTTCTTATCATGCTGTACGACTAAAGGATCAATATTCATTTGTGCTGTGAAACAGCAGCGGTTTGCACTGACCTGCATGAGGCCGCGTGGCTACTGATGGTGAATCTTTAGCCCATGAGTCCAGGGTTAATATACGCATTTTAAACACATATTTTATATTTTAAGAGCACTATATAGTTACAGCAGTGGACAGGTGTCAACACAATGTGTTTATGCTACAGAATCCACTGCTGCACAGTAATGAGCAAAGCTGTATAAAGTAATAACCCAGTTAAATTTGGACTGAGACAACAGTGTCTGTGGGAATAACACTGGACTTATTTAGCCTAAGGGACGCTGTACCTACTTATATTTAATGTCTGATAAACACAAAGCTAGACAAACAGGACCGGAAACTACTCATAAAAGTGCAAGTTATTAATGAAACACTACACACATGGGTTGAGAAGAGACCATGCTTGTGTACACTTGTTGAGAGTTCTGGTACTGATCCATTCTGACAGCAGTGCATTTGGAAGATTTTAATAGGACATAATGATATAAACAAAAAAATTCAGCTACCATAAAGTAATTTGGCATGAAATACTAAGTTCTGTTTTAACCTGAGAAACTACAAGAGCTAAATTTAAATGTGCCTCAATACTACGATAATAATCTGAACTGTTAAAAGGCTCGCAAACAACAACATCAACAACATCAACAATATCAATAATGCTCAGCACATTCAGTCTAATGCAAAGGTTTTGCCAGCACAAGTGAAGCTACACAAACTTTTTCTAACAATATACAAAATAAGATTCTTTGATATCTATCATTATTATGACATCAAAGGGCTTCTTGATTGAGCCTTGCTGTTGGTACTAAATGACTAAAAAGCTTAAATTTGTGAATCTGTAATTATAGTCCACTATTTTCTTGCAAGCTTTTGCCCACATTTTGTCCTGGTTTCGTTCACAGGTGAATCCAGTGCCCAATGTTGGTATAAATGTTCCCTGATGCCAGGGCAATAGTGCAGAGCCACATTATTTTGAACCTTGTAAAGTGCATCGTATTAATGTGCAGGCTTTCAGGTCTAAAACACTAGCTCCATATCAAAAATCACTTTTATTCAACTACAGATTGTTTACATTTTATTTATGAACGGTAAATAAAGGCTTGAAATGTTTCACTCTGTGTAATAAATCTATATAAGTATAGCAGACTCATTAGATATCCAAAAACAATGATTACTATGGAGTTTGTCCTGCATTACATTACAGCAGATATCATTCATTCATCTGAGAGTTTATACTCAATTTTGGTGATTGTGTATAAATTAATAAGTACCATTAGCTTTCATTAAAAATAGTGCAAATGCTACCCCATAATAATATTAATTAATAATAATCAATGGGCTTTGGAAAGGTGCACAGAGGTAACACACTGTATCTTAGTACATCTGATTATTGGAAAACACCTACAGAATCAACACAAACGAGTTAAAAGGAATTAATAAATACATTAATAAATACATAAATTAACAAACAAAAATAAAACTTGCCCCTCACATTACTATATAATAACACATTATCACTATTAGGATTTCCAAGACCAAACCTCAAGCTTTAGATTTTTTCTTTGAGCTAAAATACCCAGAGAAACCCTTCATTAGTTCTGTTTGATCTGGATTGTTGGAAGGTTACAGTGTGAGTTTGGCTCAGCACAGGCTCTCGACTGCAGCTCTGTTTCTGGAACATGAGGGTGATGGTGACTGGCTGAGGAAGCCGATTGCTCTACCTCTTCATCTTTCTCTCGGATGAGTTTTTCCGTCTCGTTGTCGCTGGAAACCACGGGAATGGGGAAATCCGTGCCACTCTCTCGGGTTAGTTTGCTGTAGAGAGAAAACACAGACGAAGGCAAAGGAGAAATAATGTGAAAATGAGAATAAGGATTGTTTTTATTCATTCTTTTACATACAGGTAATCACTGTTTAACATCCACCTGATTACCATCTGTTTGCTTTAATGGAGGAGGTCTTAAAAATTCTAATTAATGATGATGATAATAATAATAATAATAAGTCTTAATTCCAGTCAGTAAACAGACTAAAAAATGCAAAGATGCTGTACAGCTGTCTGGAGGATGAAGTAAGATCATACAGCTCTAATCATTATTACAAAATCCTACGCTCATTATGCTTATTTAATTCAATAAATAGATTTTGTATAATTATTGCTAAATTTACATAAATTAAAAAAGTAAGCCCACTCTTCTTCGTGCATCTAAACATCGTCTTCATGTATCAGTTTGACAACTGTCAATTTGGTTCTGGTCAATTTGGGTCAATTTGGTTCTAGTGGCTCTAAAGAGGTGATAAATATTTATACATTTACTGATTAAGTGTTTAATTAGAGACTAAACTTTCTCTATTGGGTTTAAATCTGGATTTGGACCCAGCAAAAACAGAAACCTGATGAACCCGTGCTCTGGTTTGGAAAGTCAGAGAATTGTGTGTGTGTGTGTGTGTGTGTGTGTGTGTTTGTGTGTGTGTCTGTATTTGTGTGTGTGTGTGTTTGTGTGTGTGTCTGTATTTGTGTGTGT
>JAVSBU010337922.1:0-10807 GCA_033118015.1 Loricariichthys derbyi | reverse complement strand
GTGTGTGTGTGTGTGTGTGTGTGTGTGTGTGTGTGTGTGTGTGTGTGTGTGTGTGTGTGTGTGTGTTTATGTAGCAGTAGATGTAAAAAACAGGCCACTGAGTCACACACACTGAGGGCTCTGTTATGAATTCACTGATATCAATTGCAATTTGAATTTTGTTGGTTGAAATTTGTATATATTTTTTTTCAGTTAGAACTTGAATCTACACATTTCCCCAAATGTATTTCTATGGGAGATTTTCCATTTTTAAACTTAAATCTATTACAAATGATAAATCTGATCGACTCCTAAAACACAGCAGACACACAGAGTGATTATCTATGTAAGTCTGTTTCTATTTCTGTGTGTTAAGCGGTTCGAGCTGTATTAATCACAGAAATGTGTTTAAGAAAAGGGAAAAACAACATACAGGGTTTTTTAAGCACTATATAATAATACTAACACTTATAATAAAGCTTTGCTTTGCAATGTCTGACTGAAGAGCTGCAGAAGGGCTGCAATCAAAATCTGATTAGCAGGTTACATTCGATGAAAAATATGAAGATATTACAAAAGGATTCAATCTAAATTTCTGTTCTTTCGTGTCAGTCGAAGACGAATTGCTGTGACCTTCAGCGGCGCATTTTCATTTCCTTCCATGATGAAAGCTCAGGATTAAAATGTTGATGCTCTAATAGAACAGATGGCTTTATAGGTGATTTTGTACTGTGTCTGTGGGGATTCATCAAGAAGAGTGTTTATGAGGGTGGACACAGGGCCTGGCTCACAATCTTGATTCTAGTTCTCGTGCATTTATGGACCTTGATTTGTGCACTGGGACAGAAAAGGGCCTTCCTAAGTCTGGTCCTATACAGTTAGAAGTGTAGCATTGTCCAAAATGTCTTGGTTATGCTGAAGCATTAAGCTTCAGGCCACGCTCTATAACTTTATGTGGGCCGACACGTCATGGTTCCTAAACCATTTCCAATAAGGGTTGATGGTCGAAAATCTAAAAGGAAAGAAATTTCACCAGCTGATGTTTTTCTTGCTCCTGAATGGATGGAGCTTATCGGTGCTTTGCTGCTCTCTTAAAATAACGCACAATTCTGTGGGAAAAGCGATGAAGACGAATGACAAGATGATAATCTGATCCATTTCCTCCTAAGGTCCATCTGATAGAGCGTTATTAACGACCAGAGTCTGGACCACACGGGCGGACGTGCGGTATCCAGCTCTGATTCAGTGATGTGACCCTGCGCTAATAAAACTTCTCTAAATTGTTTGTGTGATGACATTACACTCATCCCAGGGGTCCGTTAATTACACAGATAAGCAAATGAAAATAAATCACAGACAGTTCAGCATCCGGTAAACACCAGAAGGAAACAGGAAGTGGTTTAACAGAGGAGTGTAAACCACTGTGACATGTAGTGCTGTTCTCCCTCGGGCCTAAACAATGACGGGATTAGATCCTTCCTCCTATCCCTCGAATAGGGAGCAGCCCGACGGTGCTAAATATAAGAACAGAGATGCTCAGGACGATACCGAACACTTCCTTGCTGGGATGGTTTGAGAAAGGAAGCTCGTTAAGTCATTAAGAACCTGAGAACTCAGGCTGCCCTAAATCAGCTTGATACTAATATAAAAACATTGTACTTGATTACTTATTTATTCAGGAAAATTATCCACTATTACATATCTGTGAGTGAAGTTAGGGATCTGAATTTTAAGTCTTATCTTCAAAACACACTCAAAAAATGATCTGGGGAAGTTAAAAAAGAATCTCTTAAAAGTTTGGATTCCAAAAATCCTCAGATGGATTGGGTACAAACAGAGGAAATTCATGACCATTGTTACTCTTACTAGTGGCCCACCAACAAAGATCACTCCAAGAAAAAAGTGTCCATGAGGTCACAAACAAACCCAGGGTAACTACTAAGCAAGGCCTCTCTCACATAAGGTTGGGTATCATTTGCATTTTGTGGATTCCGATTAAGATTCTGGTTCATATCTATTCCAAGTTTTGATTCCAAAATGATGAAAAAAAGGTAAAAAATAATTATTTTTATGTTAAGCTTTTTATTCCCAATTATACCTGTCATGAAAGTGGGGGCGAGGTGTTAAAGGAGGACCCAAACGCAGACAGCTTCATGAATAAAGGTAGGCTTTATTTATTAAGAACAAAAACAAAGTATCAAATAAAGCTCAAAAATGAAACCAAAAAGCCAAAATGGCAAACCACTGGAGGCTAGGACACAAGTGGACCAGATTTTACAGCCAGTGGACCGGTCCAACCAACCACATCTACGTGGACACCGGTTTTACGGTCAGATGTCCCGAACCGGCCAACCACAGGGACGAGGGGAGCCCTTGGCGAGTTCCAGCAGGGTGCAGTGCAGGGACAGACCCAGACAATGACCCTTCTAGTGCAACATGAACCTGCAGGGGGCGCGGGGGTGCCGAGGGAGTCTGGGCGGTGCAGAGATGCACCTAACTGCCCCTACACTGACAATCTAAGCCCTGCCAAATATCTCTGAGCTCCAGCGCATACGCCACCTATCCTCTACTAAGGGCAGGCAGATAACTTCGTCCCTCAACTTTCTCTGGCGCCAAACGAGCACGGCTGGAGCCTGCACCCACGAGCGCAATACCCGTTTCTGTGCATTGTGCAGTATATATGCTCCAGCCGTGGGACGTGCCTAGCAGGTAGATGGAAGCCCTCATATCAAATAACCCTGTCAACCAAGCCCCATAACAGCAGCGTGAGCTGCGGCAGATCAAACCGATCGCCGGGCCGAGAGATGGTAAAACAGCTTACCATTTGGAGGTAGAGCTAATGACCCGGCCCAGATTGATCCACCCGACTCACTTTTAAAATGGTGCGCACAGCAGAGTCTGATCCAAATCCTGATTACCAATAAGCAACACGCATGCGCGATCGCCAGATACAGGAAAACTCTGCTGTGCGCTCGAGCCATACACAGACGTCACGCCAGTCGTGGGTTTATCCGCTATCTGGCAACCTGGCGTGACGTCTGTTATAAATAAAAATGACAATACCTGTTATAAATAAATACCTGTTATAAATAAAAATGTGGTAAACAATGACATAAGAAAACAAAATCTCGCTCAATTATTACTGATCATAAATAATCTCTACTGCTGAAATTATGAACCTGTGATACAAAAAGGTAGGACTAATTTTTACATTAAGCTTTTGGATTACAGGTTTATCATCTCAGCAGTAGAGATTAATTACTACCAGCAGTAATTTTTTCCTAGATTGTTGTTTAATGCATGGCCTGGCATGGCAGGGCAGGGTAGCATGGAGAATGCAACTAAACAAAGAAAATTGCTGCCTATCTGCAATTTGCTAAAGATCAAAAGAAGTATTAGAACCTTGGTGAAACATGGTGGTGGTAGTATCATGATTGCTATTTTGCTGCAGGATAGCTTCCATCACTGAGGAAGCAATAAATTCGGAATTATAGCAGCAAATTCTGAAGTGAGTCATGCAGCAAGAGAATGTTCCTAAACACACCACCAAGAAACAGTTAAAGAAGAATGAAGGTAAATATATAAGAATAAAGGACCTTGGGAGTGACAAGGATGGATAAAGTTACGAATGAGATCATCAGAGATGCAGCACAGGTTAAACAACTAGGAGATAAAGTTAGAGAGGCCAGAGTGAGATGGTTCAGACATGTCAGGAGGGACAGTGGGTATATCGGTAGAAGGAGGTTAGAAATGCAGTTGCCAGGAAAAAGACAAAGAGGAGCTATATGGATGCAGTTAGATAGGACATGGAAGTAGTTGGTGTGAGGACAGAGGACGCAGAGAAAAGAGTGAGATTGAGGAGGACTCACTATGGCGACCCCTGAAAAACGGAAAATCCAAAAGAAGAAGAATAAAGATATAAGAATAAAGGACCTTAACCCAGTTTAAATGTTGTGGGAGGACCTGAAGTGAGCAGCTTATGTGACAACATGCATAGACATCCCAGAGCCAAAACTGTTCCAAATTGATGACTGGGTATGTAAACAAGTACATCTATTTTAAATTAAAATTTTGCATCAAATACATCACGTTCCTTTGGATTAACCCCCTGAGTAAGAGATAAGGCTAATTCGGGATGGATTTGTGTGTTTATCTGATTTGATGCTCATCTCAGAAGCTTTTCTCCTCCGTCACTCAGACGTGTTTGTCTTGTGCAGGGCCTAACTAGCAGCACTATTATAATCACTCAGGTTGGGATTAATTGAGTTATGAACCATCCCATAAGCTAACTAGTTTGCGCTGATGTATCTCATTGAGTCCAAAGTCACAGCTTATTTGCTTATATGGATAATTTAATAAAGCTGCTGCTAAACATCTGGGAGTGAAATAATATATGAAGCAGAATACACACCAATCAGTACCATGCATCATATACTATATGTTTCTACTATCTGGGAGATTCAGCCAAAACATACATTTCCTCCCATGAGTTTAACTCTCTAGATTCTATGAAGATGACTGGCACAGCTAATTGATGCTCAGACTCACACACACCGCTGTGGATAAACCACATCTGAAAACACAAGGAAAACAAAGAGGATAAACAAAACGAAACAGGTCAGAAGGAGCATTCTGGATTAGGATGCTGCAGCAAGTAAGATTAGTTGAGACTTGAATATTTCTTACACGTAATTCTATACTTTTATTTATATTCTGTATATCTTCACATCTGGGTAATGACACATTTTGTTGATTAAATAAATGATTGTTGAAATTACACTGGAATCTGTGTTTCTTCCTCTGAATTTGGTTTTGAAGAAGCATCATTTACACTTTTAAACTTAGGATCCAGACCCTTTTGGTATCACAGAGCTCTGACCATCTGAGTATTTGAAGCAGTGAACCTTCTTGGTCTCTCAGACACTATTTACTCTTGGTACTTTAGGCACCAGACCCTATTGGTGTCTCAGACACTAGGAACACTGATGGACAAAGCCAGATCTTCTATCATTTAGGTACCAGATTGTTAAATAAGCAGGGCCACTATCCAGAGCCAAACCAAGAGGGTCTGGTACTTGAGCGACCAGGAGTGTCTGTTGCTAGAGAGACCTTGTGTGCCTGGTGCCCAAGAGAACAAGAGGTTCTGGAGAATAAGGGACCAAGAGGGTCTGTTGACCAAGAGATGAAGAGGGTCTGATGCCCATATAACAAAGAGTGCATATTGTCTGAGCATCCAAATGGGTATGGTGCCCAAGTAAACCAAGAATGTCTAGTGTCTAAGCATCCAGGAAGGTCTAGTGCCCATATAAACCAAGAGTGACTAGTGTCTCACCAACCAAAAGAGGGTCTGATGCCCATGAGAACCAAGAGTGCCCAGTTTCTGAGCATCCAATAGGGTCTGGTGCCCATATGAACCAAGAGGGTCTAGTACCTGACCACTCAAGGGGGTCTCGTGCCCATATAAACCAAAAGTGACTAGTATCTTATGAACCAAAAGAGGGTCTGATACCCATGAGAACCAAGAGTGCTTAGTGTCTGAGCATCCAATAGGGTCTGTTGCCCACATGGACCAAGAGTGTCTTAGTGTCTGATCACCCAAGTGGGTCTGGTGCCCATATAAACCAAAAGTGTCTAGTGTCTGAGCATCCAAATCAGTGTAGTGGCTGAGTAAAGAAGAAGGTCTGGTACCTGAAAGACCAAGGTGTTGTACCTAAGGTGCCCATAGTGCCTGGTTCCTGACAGACCAAGATTGTCAGAAAATTGGGAGATCAAGTAGGTTTGGTCAAATTACTCAGTGACCTTTCCCAGTTCATAAAGAAAAAAAAACTGATTTAGGAAAATAAGAAATGAATAACTGAACGTTTGTAACTTAATATATCAGAAATGTATCAGCAGACTGTATCAGAGTACTGAAGTTTGACTTGTGTAAGGAATTTATTTCCTGTCATCTGTCTCTCTGAACATCACACACCATTGTTTAAACAGAGGATTTTGGGATGGGTGAAGAGTGTGAACACCTTATTGTGGGAAGCCAAAAATTTATTGCTGAAAGTCTCTGGTTTGCTTCCCTCTTTAGTGATAAAGCCATCACAAAGATCGGCCCCAGTGGGAGCTGTAACATTCCTGTGCCCCAGCTATGCATCATTTACCCACAATCCCTCTCTTGGTCTGGCAGGGTGATACCACGATGTTGCACATGATGGCATGATCTGGTTTTTTGATAATGTTGGGCGAATACTTCTTATGGCTGTTGCTGGTTTGGCTTCTGACTTGGAAACGAAAGCAGTTACTTCAGCTTCTCATTGCTTTGTCTTTGGTTTCTGTCATGATATGGAGGGCAAGGTGTGAAAAGGAGGACCCAAACATAGACAGCTTCATGAATAAGGGTAGGCTTTATTTAATGTAAATAAGGAAACTGAAAGGAATGAAAGCAAAGTAACAAAGAAAAGACCAAAAAGGAAACCAAAAACACCAAAAATGGCTGGCGGGGCTAGGGCACATGGAGACGACTAGGACATGTCCAAGGTGAAGTGGATCCAGTTTTACGCCCGGCAGACCAGTCTGGCCAACCACATCTACGTGGAAACCATTTTTACGGCCGGGTGTCACGAACCAGCCAACTACTGTGATGAAGGGGAGACCCAAGAGAGTTCCGGCAGGGTGCAGTGCAGGGACAGGGCTTGGACAATGACCCGCCTACAGCAACAGCTAACCTGTGCTAACCCTGTGTGGACCCTTTAGGTCTGGCACTGCTGGACAACCAAACGGGGAGTGCAGAGGGTACCGAGGGGGTCCAGGCAGTGCAGAGATGCAGCTAACTGTCCCTACACTAACATGCTAAACCCTGTTGGTACCTCAGGTCTCCTAACCTTACTACACCCTCCCTCTTCCAAGGTAGGGTGGTACCTTCGTCCCTCACCTTCTCTGGTGCCATGAGCGAGACTGGTGCGTCACCTGCGAGCTCAACCTGCAATTGTCTGCGTAATTGGGGTATATTCACCAGCCTCAGGATGTGCCTATCGTGTGCAGATGGAAGCCACATGTCAACTAAAAACCCCATCAAAAATGAAGCATATTGGCAGCGCAAGCCACAGCGGATCAGTACAATTGCTGGGCTGACGGATGTCAAATGCGTCTTACCTAGACGATGGCCTGACGAGAACTGATCCATGCGACTTGTTTTTAAAATGCCAGTCACAGCTGAATCCAATACGCAAGGCTGATTGTTTATATGCCTCAGCAAGCGCCAGTCGCACATGAGCAGAACTCAGAAGCCTCGCTAAGTTCAACCATAGCGTCAGGCTCACGCCAGACTGCTAGTGTTAAACAGCGCAAGTCTGGCGTGACATCTTACAGTTTCTTTACAATTCTTTAAACCTACAGAGTATACAACTACTTCTCATAATAAAAAAACAAGTAAATAAATACATACTAAAACTTGTCAATGGAAAATATTTTGTTTTGAAGGCAGTTTATGTTGCTCTAAAATCCCACTGTACTTTTCTGCATTAATGCTGGATCACAGAAGTGTGATGGGTTCACACATGGGTTCAGCTGTGATTGGATTATAAAAGCGAGTCACACAAACCAGTCATCGCGGGCCATTCACTATCCCCATCCTCCCTTGGGGATTAGTCATTTCGGCTTTTTTGGTTTAGTTTTTGCCATTTGTTTTCATTGTTTTGCTTTCGTTTCCTTAGTTACCTTATTTTACGTTCAATAAAGCCTACCCTTATTCCTGAAGCTGTCTCCATGTGCGTCCTCCTTTCCATCTCGTCCCCCACATTGTGACACCTCCACTACACTTAGCAGTGGGGACTGAGTTAGGATCTGTAGAAACTGTTTTTCTTTTTTATATCAAAATCCTCACAAATTAGCTTGATTGGCAATCTGTAAGTGGAGCTCAAATGAACAGCCAGAGGTGACAGATGCAACTAAAAACTATATGATATTCAAAGACAAAGCTGTATAGGCTCTAAAGATGCTGTAATGGGACTATGATGGTGCAGCAGGTCAAGGTATTGGACTACTAACCACAAGGTCCAGGGTTCCAAGCTGCCACTGTTGGACTCTTGAGCAAAGCCCTTAACTCTCAGCAGATTGACGTTATATATTATAAGCCTTTAAGTTGTAAATCTCTGGATAATCAGATGTAATAAAAAACAAAGCCGAAATCTGCAGATGGTGTAACCTGATCTGAGTGTAAACTGAACCCACTAGAGTCCCCAACAGGGGCAGCTTTAATGACCCAGACATCATCAACTACCCCACTTGGCCCTTCATCCCCTCATCAAAGACACATACATGTTCATATCTTGGTGCATTTGCATTAAAGTCATCCATTTCTGTGACTAAAGGTGAAAGATATAGCTTCACACTAACGATCTTGACATTAATTTTCACAATCCATGCCCGCTGCCTTGCCCGCTGCCCGCTGCCCGCTGCCTTGCTTTTCGTGATCATGTTACTGACCCCTGTCACCCCACAGCATGTTCTACAAAGAGTCTGAGCTTAGAGTATATAGTCCAGGCACAAAGTTTCAGCCATATTTTTCTAGACCTTCTTGTGCTACATTCCACTGAAACGCTGTTACAGACCAAGTGCACCCCTTCATCCCAATGCTATACCCTAATGGCAGTGCCCGCTTATCAGCAGCCAATCACATGCCACTAACTCTGTTCATTTAGGCATAAGGACCAGATCAAGGAAGGTTGTTGGTGAGTATTTCAGAAGCTGTTGATCTAATGGGATTTTCACCTAAAGCACCATCTCTAGGGATTAGAGAGAACGGTCCGAAGAAGAGAAAATATCCAGTGAGGGCACTTCTCTGGGTGAACATCCCTTGTTGATGTCAGATTGCTTTGGGCTGATAGAAATTTAAGAAAAACTCCAATAATTGCTGGTTGTTAGGTATGCAGCAAAGCATCTCTGAACAAACAACATAGCAAGCCTTGAAGCAGATGGGCTACATCAGCAGAACACCACAGCTAAAACCTGGCAACTGAAAAATTGGACAATAGAAGATTGGATAAATGTCGCCTGCTCTGATGAGTCTTGATTTCTGCTGTAACATTCGTATGGTTGAGACAGAATTTGCCATAAACAACATGAAGGCATTTGTTCTGGATTACAATTATTTCCTCTCTCAGTCAGCAAATCATTTGGTAATAAACCTAACCCCTTATCACCAAGTTTGTTCTCTTATGATGCTCTGGTGTAATGAACCTCCTTCAAGGAATAATGTAACTCAAATGACTTGAGAACGTTACCACAGAGTTTTAGCGAACCTCGTTTAATAACAAGGATTATCACTGCAAGGTTTTTACTCCAGTGACTGACAGGCTGAACTGTGTTATCTTAATTATACATGGTTTGAGCCATCGTATGACCTTTTCATTCCCCAAAATCTGCATAACGTTCTCAGATTCCCACCGATGGTCCGGTGTGTGATTCCCTCAGACAATGACTGTCATTGGTGCAGATGGGTGTCTCAGTGGTCAAGCATTCACAGCTCAGTCTGAAAAGAGTCCCCGTAATTCCAGCAAATTGGACACAGTGATTAGCGGGGGGAAAGAGCCTGCATTCATAAGGCTACAGCTCAGAGGAGAAGAGCGAGACTATGATTTCCACGGGGCTTCAGCCATTGGAACAAGGACTGAATTTATGGGGAACAACTATTCCTGAGTTTCCTTTCTTTATTTTAGAGCCATTTACATCGACTACAACATATTACAAAAAATCAAGTACTGATAAAAAAGTACCTATTTAATAAACCTCAATTTAGCCCTGGGTCTTTAAAGAAAACAGCTAAATTTTGTCTGATTTCAGCAATGCCAAATTAATATGAACTTAGTGTTTATTAAGATACACTACAACCAATAATGCATAAAAGCTTTTTATGGGATCAGAATCTACAGATATTATTCCAATTTATTTTTTAAAAATTTGGGACAGAATTATTTCAAACAGGTGATATAACTGTATGGACAAACCTTTACCAAGCACTACAATATAGATTTACATTCACAAATGCCACTTTAAACATTACTGTGCAAAACACCGTGTTCAAAAGCAGTGTCGAATTCTCTGGGCTTGAGGGTATGTGGGATAGAAGGAAGCGTATGGTTTCCATCTATTTCCATCTAATATGCTAATCCACAATTGCTTGGATCTAGATTCAAGTATCAGACAATAGGATTCACATTCGACCATTATTCGCTGTCTCCGAGGAAGGGGGAAATGGTCAGTGGATCATCCTCCTGTCCTACAGCAGCATCCATGATCCTGAACTGTGATGGACTGGGTCCTCTGTTCTCCAAGAAAGGCACCAGACCAAATAAAGCAGGGTTAAAATGCAGCAGGAGTACAGTAGTGGAGTCATGGCACAAGTTCTAAGCTAAAACTTAAGGCCCTATCACAGTGCCAAAACGTGTATTTGCAAACAAGTTGCGACTATAAATTGGAATTTTCTGCAGGCATCCGCAATGAAATCCATAAAAATGGCCGCCAATGAACAATGTGTTATGTAAGCATTAATGAAGACTTGCGAAAGTTAAACGAACGTATTGCTTATGTGTTGATGAAGATTTGCGGATAAAACGAGTAATTTGCATTTGAATCGCTAATGTTTTGCAAACGCATTGCGCATGCATGGCGAACAAAGCGGGGGTTTTGCGCACTTCCCGCGAGTGAATTGCGGACTATATAAGTTGCCTGCTCCAGCCACTAAACATTCAGTGTTTTTAAACACATTGCATGGAGGATGTCTGGATTACAAAAACACCAATACCGAAGGAATATATCTGTTGTTTTCTCCTCTAAACTCTCA
>JAVSBU010337906.1:0-10808 GCA_033118015.1 Loricariichthys derbyi | reverse complement strand
TTTTTTTTTTTTTTTTTTTTTTTTTTTTTGCGTCCGCATCTATGAAACCCAGCGCAAAAAGGATTTGTCTGAAAACAAATATATTTTTGCAAATCGAGAAATAACATATTAGAACTTAGGGTGTATTCAACTTACTAATGTCCTTCAGAAGCCGTTTGTTTGTAATGATTTCTTCAAGTTTTACAGCGGCCTTGCTGCCTGGCATCAGATACTCCTTGTCCTCTACGCGTTTATGCAGGCATCTTTGAAACAAATGGTGGTGGGATTCATGAATATCTTGAATATGGTTGGCCACGGACACCCATTTGGCTGCGATTACCTCTCCGGGTTGACCACTGGAGGATTCCGCAGCACAGTACAGGTGGTTAGTGATGCTCTTCATCCACCTGCTGACAGTGCCGCAGTCTTTTTCTTTGGGAAGTGCCAGTAGCCGCTTTTTGATTCCTGAATTAATGTTTGCCAACATGGTAAAAAATGTTACATAAACACAAACACTGTAAAATAAAGCAAGCATCTATGAAAATTAAAATAACTGTATCAAATTACAATATCAAACATTTTTATTTTGCCGAAATACACTTATGATGATAACGTGATGCCTGATTGCATCTTGTGAAAACTAGTTTGTTTAATGATCTTATAAAAAATGAAATTTTCAAGGCTAATATCATGTTAACTGGCAATTCCAGTGTTCATGCCTTGATGAAAGTACATATATGTACAGTGTATATTCTATCTAGGCATGAACACTGAACATGCCAGTCATTATAATGTATGTAAACAATTGGAAATAAAGCCATTAGAAGATAGAAATGCAAATCACATGAATGTGCTATTTGAATAAAGTTCTGATTTAGTTCTATAAACAAAATAGAATACATGCTTGGATTTGTACAATTATGTCAACAGTCAGTGGACTTATGAGACAGAGGGTGAGTGTGTTCATTACCTTTGCTGATATGCCAAACATCAAATGTGTGGACAGTAACAGGTAGGTTGTCCTGGATCCATTTTTGAATCTGCGGATGGCGATCTGTGATGAGTTCACCAATACGGGGGCCCCGTGTGTGCAGAAATTGGACAGCTCTTTGCAGACCCTCAAGCTCCATGTGATAGGAAGACTTGACCTCATTGGACTGAAACAAAGATTTTATAATGCATAATGTTATAGGATCAAAGTGTTTTCTTTATTTCACACCAAATCAAGGAAGTCAAAACATTCAAGTTTTTTTTTTTTTTTCATATATGACATGTGCATATGTGTTTAGTAATAGCATCAATTAACTGCTTACAATGTCTTATAAAATAAGACCTATTGTTGTCCAAAATCATAGCATTACATTCTATTTTATGACATTTTATGTCAACATTTCCAGTGGAGCGGAACCCACGAGGATGGAGGCTTCCTTCCTGGAGCCAGAAGGCCATTCCGAGGCGATGCAGTGCGAAATTGACTAGGTTCCAGCCCAGTGGTCGTCAGGCACCACTTCGAGAGGCATGGTGTCTGTTTTGCTGCGCTTCTGGGTACTTCATGATTGACTGCCAGGCTCGTCAGAGTCAGATTCAGGCTCCAACTCTAGGAAAGTGCTGTCAGAATCTACTGTGCGTCTCTGTGCTCTGTCTTCCTAGTGCTTATTGACTCTGGAGCAGAGGGGAACTTAATCTCCCAGGAGGTCGTCCGATGACTCTGCATTGCCACTGAGACATTAGAGCGGAGGATGGAGGTGGCGGCGGTAGACGGAGCTCCACTGACTTTAGACGGGGTCACCCAGATCACCGCACCCATTCGCCTAGAGGCCAGTGCCTGCCACAGCGAGAACATTCAGCTCTTCGTTCTCGAGCACTCCAAATTCGCTATCATCCTGGGTCTTCCCTGGCTGCAGCTCTATAATCCCGTGCCATTATCCTGTCTCCAGCAACCGAGACTATGAATCAACACCACGTCCGCTGAGAACCCCACGGACTCCACCGAGCCGACTATGCCAGCAGAATACCAGGACCAGGAGGTGTTTAGCAAGTCCCATACTACGTCGCTGCCACTCCAGAGATTCTACGACTGTGCGATTGAGCTCGTGGAGGGAGCAGTTTTACCCAAGGCATGAATTTACCCATTATCATGTCAGGAGGAGGCCGCCATGTCCAAGTACGTTGACGAGGCCCTTAAGTAGGGGTTCATTTGTCCATCCAGGTCTCAGGTAGCCACAGGCTTTTTCTTTGTAAAGAAGAAGGACGGAACCTTCCGTGTATGCATCGACTACCGGGGTATCAATAATATTTCTCGCAAATATCCGTATCCTCTGCCCTTGGTTCCGGCTGCACTGGAGCAACTAAGAGGAGCCAGGTTCTTCACTAAGCTCGACCTCCATAATGCTTATAACCTCATTAGGATCAGAGAGGGGGACGAGTGGAATACCACCTTTGTCACTAACCAGGGCCATTATAAATACTTAGTTATGCCCTTTGGTTTATCGGTAGCGCCGTCCGTGTTCCAGTACTTCATTAACAATGTGCTCAGGGACATGCTGGGCAGGTTTGTGATCACCTATATAGATGATATTCTGGTTTAATCCACTGACCTTCAGATTCATGTCCAGCATGTCCGTACGGTACTGAGGAGATTGCTTCAGACCAATTTGTTTGTGAAAGCTGAGAAATATGAGTTCCATACTCAGTCTATCTCCTTTTTAGGGTACCATATTAGTGCTGGAGGCATCCTCATGGAGAACCAGAAGGTGGCAACACTTACCAACTGGCCCACTCCTGTGTCTGTTAAAGACCTGCAGCGTTTCCTGGGGTTTGCCAATTTTTGCCACCGCTTCATACGCAACTATAGCCTGGTGGCAGCTCCCTATCCCTTCTGCGGGGTAATCCTCATAAGCTGAGGTGGAACTCCCAGGCCGAAGTTGCCTTCAAGAGCCTCAAGCAGGCATTCACCATGGCCCCCATCCTCCACCACCCCTACCCAGAACGCCCTTTCATCGTCGAGGTGGACGCCTCAGATATTGGAGTAAGTGCCATCCTTTCTCAATGCCAGGGTAAGCCAGAGAAGCTTTATCCTATAGCCTTCTTCTCCGGTAAGTTATCCCCAGCCGAGCGTAATTATGGCTTTGGGGACAGAGAGCTGCTTGCCATGAAGCTGGCCCTAGAGGCACCACTGGCTCGAGGGTGCTAGATTTCTGCTCACGGTTCTTACCGACCACAAGAACCTGGAGTACCTCAGAGGTTCCAAGAGACTCAATTCTCGCCAGGCCCGCTGGTTGCTTTTTTTTGCCAGGTTCAATTTTAATGTAACCCATCGAGCAGGGTCTAAGAATGTTAAGGCAGATGTCCTTTCTAGGTACTATCGGGAGGATAGGGAGTCAGAACTCCACAATGTTCCTGAGAGCATATTACCCAACTTCGTTATCATTAGCATTATCCAGTGGTTGACCTAGACCGATGGATCGCCAAGTCCTTAAGGCAACAACCTTCTCCCAAGCAGTGTCCCAAGGACAAATTATATGTTCCTTCTCCTCACCGTGCAGCCTTAATCACTTAGGCTCACTCATCGGTATCCGCTGGCCATCCGGGGGAGGCACGCACCCAGCAGCTGATTGGTCATCGCTACTGGTGGGAGACCATGCATTGGGACATTCATAAGTCTGTAGCATCGTTCTCAGTCTGCACGCAGAACAAGACACCCCAGACCCTGCCTACTGGCAAGCTACATCCTCTGCTGATCCCGCCGCGTCCTTGGTCTCATATCGCAGTCGACTTCGTAACGGACCTTCCACAGTCTGAAGGTTTCTCCACGGTCATTACTTGTGTGGACCGGTTCGCCAAGGCTGTAAGGTTTATTCCTTATAAGGGTCTACACATGGTATGGGAGACAGCCCAGATATGAACAAATTTCCATAATTTTGATATCCCCGAGGAGATTGTTGAAACCGAGGTTCTCAGTTTACCTCCAGGATTTGGTCAGCTTTTCGCGAACACCTGGGGGTCATGATCAACTTGACATCTGGCTACCACCCCCAGTCAATGGCCAGTGCGAGAGGGCGAACCAGGAGGTGAGCAAATTTTTGAGAATTTTTTTTTCCTAGCTGTAATCAAAATGATTGGTCTAAATACTTTATGGGCAGAGATATTAATATGGGCAGAGATTGCCCAAAACTTCCTACGTAGTGCTTCCACAGGAATCACCCCCTTTCAATGCATCCTCGGCTTCCAACCCCCTCTTGCACCATGGTCAGGGGTGGTCACCAACATACCGGTGGTGGATGACTGCATGCAGAGGAGCAAGCAGGTCTGGGAGCAGATGCATAGGCATGTTAGGAGGGCAGTGGAGAGGCAGAAAGCACAGGCGGACAGCCATAGGTCCGACAACCCATCTTTTCAATGTGGCAACAGAGTCTGGCTCTCCACTTGGGACTTTAAGCGCAAGGAGGGAAAACAAAAGCTTGGAGTTAAGTATTTGGGTCCTTTTGTAATTACTAAGAAAATCAACAACGTTATGTATGAGCTGAATCTGCCACCTGAATATCGGGTTTTTAATGCCTTTCATGTTTCCCTCCTTAAGCCAGTTACCCCAGGCCCCTTGGACAAGATGTCACCTGGAGGGATGCCGCCACCTCCCCTGGACTTGGAGGGTACCCCCGTCTATGCCATGCACCAGATACTGGACTCCAGAAGGCAAGGGGGGGTGAATCAAGTACCTGATCGACTGGGAGGGCTACGGGCCCGAGGAGCAGAACTGGGTCTCGGCCAAAGATGTCCTAGATCCCGGTCTGGTCGCCAACTTTCACACCCGTCATCCCGAGAGACCTGCTCCCCACCCAAGAGGTCACCCCTGGGCTCTTCCAGGTTGGTGGTGTTCATCGTGGGTGGCCTCGCTCCTCTACAGTCACGGACTCTTTGGGGGAGAGAACTGTCACACAACCCTCCAAGCCTCCCAAGTGCACTTCTTTTAACTGCAATTCCCAGCATGCACTGCCGAGTGGCGTCAGCGTCTCACTGGAGATTGGCTTGTTTCATTTGTAACACAATACTTGCTGGATGCTCTAGTAAATCTTTAAATATACTTCAATTACTTCAGAATTCAGTGGTTTGAGTGCTAACTACAAACAAAAAAGTTTGATCATACCAGTCCGGTTCAGTCGTCACTACACTGGTTACCAGTAAGACTCTGCATCTGCCTCTACCTGGCCTGGCCCCTCAGTACCTGAATGAACTCTTAGAGTCTTATTATCCAATTAATACATTACATTATACAATAATGTAATTAATGTATTAACATATGTTAATACATTCTTTTTACATCCAGACATGTTTGCAATCATCGGCAATAGCGAAAAATATTCGCACTCAAAATTTGAGCTGCTCAGAAGTTGAAGAAATTCCATTCTGAGGACGCAACGCAATACGGCCACCATTCTTTCGCAAAGCATTCGCGATTATGTACTTAATACAATCGCACATTTCCGTTTGACATTCGCATATTTCCACAATGGTTTGCCAAAAATGATTATATAGCGCATCTATTAAAATAACATGTCATAAAACATGTCATAAAATGTTTATGTTGTGATTGAAAAATGAATGCACAGAAAGAGAAATGAATACAACATCCATGGGAATGAGTTCCAAACACAGTATGAACATATCACGTATATAACATATGTATAACATATATATTATGGTCGCATAAAATACTATAAAAAGTCAGACGAAATCCAATTTCCTTCATTTCAGTGGCAGCATTCAGAAGTTCACATCATAGCCACCTGGGCTTGCTTCGCTGCTCATTTTTACTGATATAGTTGCTTGTGCCTGGGGGCATGATCGGTTGGCTGCAGGGGGTGCCCCCTGACTGGCTCCTCTGCGTGCATGCTGGGCTCTTCCTGCTTCCTCTTCAGCGCTGTCGGTGTTTGGGTACCACCTTAGTGGGTCGGGTTGACGGGGTTGGTGTTGCTGGTGGGGCTGGCTTTGGGTTGGTCTGTGGCGGGGGTTGGGGGCATGGAGTGGATTGGCGGGTTTGGCTTGGGTTGCGGCCAGCTGGCTTGCGGTGTCTCTGGGCCCTAGGAGTTGGGGGGGTGGCAGGGTGGCGCCAGGGGTGGAGGGTGGTGTACAAGCGGCTAGTGCCTTATTTGATGTGGAGATGGGGTGGGGGAGCATGTCTCATCTCTGTGCGGGGTGGGATGGCGATGTGCTGCCATCTGTTGGTGTCCAGGGCTTGCTGGTGCTGGGGGGACCAGCTTGGTTCCCTCTGCCGCGTGGGGTGTGGGGCAGCTTAGGGGGGTGCTGTTCGCGGCTTTGCGCCATGGTTGGGCGCTTTGCCATGCCTGTGGTCCTCTGGGTGGGGGCAGGCCTGGGGTGTCGGGTGTCTGTGGGGTTGGATGGGGCGACCCTGGTTCTTGCTGCATCAGGCCGTCGCCAGCTCCGCTGTGTTGTCGTAGCATTGGTCGTGTGCTGTGTGTCCAGTTGTGTGTTGGGGGGTGTTTGGGCTCACTCCCCTAGAATGTAGGATTCCTTTGGGGCTGGTGCGTGGATGAGGCCCTGGTTTTCCCCTCGGGTTGGGTTGGCGGGCACTGGCCTTGGGGCCCGGCGGCGCTCCTGAGCATTGCCGCCTCATGGCCTGTATCGGGCTCAGTCTTAGAACTTTAACTTAAAATCTTCCCACCCCGTAAATTACATATACAACCCCTTGTTTTTTTTGTTTTTTTTTATTACACTACACGCATTAAATTAAGCCAACATACACAACAAAACATATTCACATATAGCGTTTTGGAGGTTGGGGGGGGGGGGGGGTATAAGTCCGGGGGGTGTGGTTTAACCACCCACTGGGCTGTATGGCTTCCTTCTTCTCTATTTTAACTGCATCTTAGACACTCTGGGCCTGGGGGGGGGGGGGGGACACGTGATGGGGACCAATTTTCCACTCAGTGGTTCCATCTCGTGCCCCCCCAATTTTAATTGCACATAGCTCAACATACATCAACATTCTACATAGGTGGTGGGGGTGAGGAAAAAAAATTCAATTATTATATAATAATAAAACTACTATTATTTAATTGAAAAAAATCTACTTACTAGGTAATAATTTACCTCTTGTTATTTATATTATAAAAAACATCTAATTATTATGTAATAATTTACCTATTATTATTTATATTATTAATAATTAAAAAAATTATTATTATATGATAATAAAACTACCATCTGGCATGGGGGGCAGGGCTGCCGCTGTCCTGGGGGGCTGCCTGTCTCGGGGTGGGGGTGTCTGCCAGCCGTGGCCTGTGGGGACAGAGGAAACATCATCTGGGGCCATTCACTCAACATTATTTGGGGCATCTATGGCCAGCTCTCGGGATGTGTGGGCCTGTGTGGATGTATGTGTGGATGTGTTGGTATGAATGGTGGGGTGTGGGCCTTGCGTCCTCCCAGGGCTCACCACAGGGCCCTGGCTGTGTGCTGGGATGATGCAGGAGGGGGGCCGGTGTGGTGCGGTAAGGGGTGATCCTGGTTTGGCTCAGTGGTGGTTCGATTCTGGTTTGGTCTTCGTTTGGGGGGCTGCGCGCATGTTGGGTTGCCTACTTGGGGTGCGGGGTTCCGGGGGTTCTCCCTTAGGTGGCCCTGTATCTCGGGAGGTGGAGGGTGGGGTGTCGGCTCATTCTGGTGGTGGTGGGCGGTGGGCCTGCGGTTGTCTTGCCTTGCATGGGGTTGGGGTGCGTTCTCTCCTCATAGTTCTATTAACCCTTTTGTATTTCCTTCCTACTGGCCTTATCTTCGCATTGCTAGCAGGGCCCGGGGGGGCTCTGGGTGGGTTGGTTGCACTGCTGGTTCGGGCTCACTCTTCTATCCCACGCTCCCCGGCTGGGGCTGTGGGTTGCTCTGTCATTAGTTGCCTAGCCAGCTGGCCGGTAGGTGGTTGATTTGGGTGGTGGACCTCGGCAGCTGGTGGTGCTGGGTGGGGGCGGGGGGCTGGGAGGGTCATTGTGCGGTGTGCGGGAGGGGTGCTGAAGGGGTGCTGCTGTGTTGTCAGCTGGTTGGGTCCACCCTTTCGAGCATTTAGAAAAGGGTAGTGGATGTGTGGCGGGGTGGGTGTTGGCGGCTGTTGAGGCGCCTGGGTGGCCAGCCAGGCTGGTACGGGGGGTGTCTGGGGCTTGGGCCACCCTCGCATCAGTTGTGTGCCATCTCTGCTGGTGGGGGCCGGGCTGCGCCTCCTGGTGCAGGTTCTGTGCATTCCGCATCCTCGACGTGGTAGCGGTTGTTGGCGCGGTCTGCTGCCATGTGTCTCTGGCTGTTTCTGGTATATGGTTCCAGTGGGTGGTGCTGGAAGCTGGCATGGGGCTGGGCATTAGTTGTGGGGGGGGCTCCCGGGGGGGTTGGCTTGTGGCTCTTGGGTTGACCTTGGGTTGGTTAGGGGCACGCTCCGATAGGGCCTGCGCATCTGTCTGGAGCAGCGTCATGGCTGCGGCATGTCGGCTTGCTGGTGCTGGCCAGCTCATGAAATTACCCCAAGTAAATAAGTGGCTCGGGTCTGGCGTCAGTAGGGATGCAAGGGTGAGGTGGGGTGCCTGGCTTGAGATCTGGGGCAGTGTTCTTGCAGCCTTTCACATTCAATGGGAAACCCTTCATGGTAAACTGGTATATTCATATATTCATATGTGTGCCTGCTTGTGCATGTATATGCGCACACCTAGACAGGTGTGGGTCTCTACATGCACTCAGGCATACAGACACACGCCCAGTTGCATGCATCCATGTATACATATGCAAATATGCAAAATTGTTCAGATTTCTGGCCCATACATATACGGTGCTGATATCACTTTCCTGCTTTGGTTTGTGTGCTTGTGTTCTGGTTTTGTCTTTCAGATGCAGCAGTTGTTGCTAGGAAGCCCTTTGATATTGATGCAGCAGTTTTTGGAAAGATTTTATTCTTTTTCTTTTTTTTCTCTTTCTTTCTCCTTCTTTTCCTTTTTCTTTTTCTTTTTTGTTCCCCCTCCACCTGTGAGATCCAGTTTAATTATGTAATGTTTGATTAAATAAATAAACACAAAATGTTAAGTAACAAAAGGAACTTGTAATGAGGTAATAAAGTTCCACTTGGCAAAGCGAATGAGTCTGGCACAAGATGGCACTCAGAGTTATATTCTGTTCGCTAAGTTGCTGGACATGACAGGTTAAAAAAAAAAGAAGTTCACATCAGAGAGTGGACAAACAAAGACACAGCAGCAGTTCAACAACATAATAATATAACTTTTAGACTTCATCAACTAATTAGAAGAAGAAGGAACGCATTACATTGATTGTGTCTTTGCAGTGCAGTTTAAAGCCCCACTGAAATAGTGGCTTCCTGCCAATGAGAGTTTAGAGGAGAAAACAACAGATATATTCCTTTTTTTGGGGGGGTAATCCAGACATCCTCCATGCAAAGCATTTAAAAAGAATGAATGTTGAGTGAGCTTTCTCACTCCCATGATGTGTGCAAAACTTCCGCTTCGTTCTCCACGCATGTACAATGCGTTTGCAAAACAATAGCGATTCAAATGCAAATCCCCTGTTTTATCCACAAATCTTCATAAATATATAAGCAATGCGTTTGTTTTACTTCCTTCATGCTACCTTAATGCTTACATAACACAATCTTCCTTGGCGGCCATTAGACTGAGGAAAACCTTACTTGTTTTTTTTTTTTTTTTTTTTTTTTTTTTTTTTCCAACACATCGGTGGGCTATACTGCTACCTTTTGGATTTGGTGTATAATGACATAATGAACTTACTGTTTTTAATCATTATTAATGTAAAGGCCCTGTCACAGTGCCAAAACAAAAAGACTTTAAATTTGAAATTTCCGCAGGCATCCACAATGCAATGCAAAAATGTGCGAATGTATTAAGAACATAATCACAGATGTGTTGTGAAAGAATAGCGGATGTATTGCGGCCTCAGAATGGAGTTTCTTCCGCAGTCAAATATTGAGAAAGCTCAAAATTTGAGTGCAGAATTTTTCGCTATTGCAGATGATTTGAACTAGTGCGGATATAAAAATAATGTATTACAAAGTGTGCATTACGAAAACGCTGAACATATTGTAAATATCAAAATTTTTGTCGCCACAAGTCATTCGCACAGGCACATTTTGGCACTGTCACAGCACTCAAAAAGACTGAACATTGAGTGGCTGGAGCAGGCACCTTATACAGTCCACAACTCACATTACGGTGCTGTCACAGTGTCAAAATGTGTCTTTGCAATCGAGTTGCGAATATAAATGTGATTTTTCTGCAGTCATCCGCAATGAAATAAAAAAAAAGGCCTCCAATTAAGAATGTGTTACATAAACATTAAGGAAGCATGAAGGAAGTAAAACGACCAAATGCATATGTATTAAGAAAGAGTGCGGAAACTACTCAGGACGAGTCAAAACAAGATCGGATGAGTTGCGTTTGATTTGCGCATGCATTGCACACAAAGCGGGAGTTTTGCACACATCCCGCAAGTGAGTTGCAGACTGTATAAGCTGCCTGCAAGTGCCACTCAATGTTCAGTCTTTGAAGGTGCTGTCACAGTGCCGAAAATTTGCCTGTGCGAATGACTTGAGGAGAAAATTTTTTTTGATATTCGCGATACGTTCGTCGTTTTCATAATTCACACGTAATACATTATTTTTACCTCTTCGCAATCATCCGTACAGTACAGGCCAAAAGTTTGGACACACCTTCCATTCAATGCGTTTTCTTTATATTCATGATTATTTACATTGTAGATTCTCACTGAAGGCATCAAAACTATGAATGAACACATGTGGAGTTATGTACTTA
>JAVSBU010337898.1:0-10808 GCA_033118015.1 Loricariichthys derbyi | reverse complement strand
GGTTATGTATAAGAGTGTGGGAAGAGTTTATAAAGACTTAAAATAATGTACTTACTGTATAACTACTACAATAAGCAAAGTATCGGTGGGTCTGGAACAGTGAGGGAACACTGTATACATGTACAGTGGTGCTTGAACATTTGCAGACCCTTCAGAATCTTCTATATTTTTGTATAAATATGACCGAAAACATGGACAAAGAGAACCCAGTTAGATTATTGAGACAAAGATATTGTAATTTGTTTGCTGAAGAAAATTATCCAATAATACTTATTTCTGTGTGGCAAAAGAATTTGAACCATTTATTTGATTTAATTAATATGGAGAATGTGATACAAAATGCATTTTAGATGTCTATTTAAAAATATATATTATAGACAACTGTTAGGTGTCACGCCAGGCGTGCGTTCATTTACCACTAGCAGTCTGGCGTGAGTCTAACGTCACAGCTGAATCCAGCAAGGCTTGACATCTGCACATGTGCAATTGGCACGCCATTAGTCTTATGAATTGGATTCAGCTGTGATCGGCATTTTAAAAGTGAGCCGCATGGATTATTCTTCGCCAGGTCATCGTCAACAGTAAGCCGAGTTTTACCATCTGGCAGCCCGGCGATCACTTTTGATTCGCCGCGGCTTACGCAGCTGATTTGGGGCATTTTAAAATGGGGTTTTAGTAGACTCATGGTTTCCATCTTTACACATTAGGCATGTCCCAAGGCTGGTGCATATATCCCGCACTTATGCACGTAATCACAGGTCGTGCTTGCAGGTGCACGCACCAGTCTCATTCTTTGGCACCAGAGAAGGTTAGGGACGAAGGTACTACCATTCCTTCGTAGAGGGATGGTGGAATACAGTCAGGAAACCAGAGGTAACGACAGGGGTTAGCTAATAGTGTAGGGACAGTTTGCTTTATCTCTGCGCCGTACGCCCCCCTCTGGTCCCGTCCTGGCACATGCCTGATATGTTGGTATGGCCTGGGTGGAGAGAAACCACATGGCAGCGGCCAAGCAGATACCCCCAGCACCGGCCACACCTAAAGGGGCCAGGCAGTAGTCTACCCAGGATTTGAGTGCAAACCACAGGCAGATCATTACCCAGGACCTGTCCCTGCACTGCACCCTGCCAGACCTCGCTTGTGTCTCCCCTTGTGTCCCAGTGGTTGGCTGATTCAGGACATCCAGCTGTAAAAACGGTCTCCAAGTAGGTAGGCTTGGTCGGACCAGTCCACCGGCTGTAAAACCGGGTCCACTTCACCACTGGATGTGTCCTAAGCCGTCGCCACGTGCCCTAGCCCCGTCGGCCTTCAGGGTTTTGCCATTTTTGTGTTTTGGTTCCTTTTTAGGCTTTTATTTGTTACTTGGCTTCCATTCTCTTCGGTTCCCTTTTTACATTAAATAAAGCCTACCCTTATTCATGAAGCTGTCTGCGTATGGGTCCTCCTTTTACATGTCTCCCCCAACATCATGACACTAACATTCTAGAAGGTGGAATGGTGTTGCTAAATTACACTATTGGATTAATCATCTGTAGTTTGTAAATTAAAATCTGAGTAACTTTCCTGCTTTGTCAAGGAGAAAATGTTGTATTCTGTTTCTTTACCTTAAGTCCCTTCTTGGCAACTTTGGGGTCTTTGTTGTCAAAATCCATCCACTGCTGGACAATTCGGCTGACAGTAGGATCGGCGTAGTTTACAAGCTGGAATCCTGTCACATTGGCCTCACCTTTCTTAAACTCAGCTAAGTCAATATCCAGGAAGCCCTAGAGGAGGACATATAAAGAACAGTTGTAATAAGTACAGCGATCCTTTCAGACAAGGCACAAATTTACAAAGGAACTCAGGGCAACTTCTAAGAGGATAAAGGCATTTCTCACACTGGTAAATGTTAATGTTTGTGCTTCCACCATCAGTACAATACTAACCTACAAGAAGAAAGGAACTGCTCTACAAAAAGAACATTGCTGCTCCTTTGCATTTTGCAAAATATCACAAGGATAAATAGGAACGCTGCAGGTAAACTATACAAGGAGAATTACTGATAAATTACAAAGGAAAACACTGAAAAATGACTTTCCCATCTGTGAAACATGGTGGCAGTCTCATGGTTTGGGCCTATTTTGCTATAATGGTCAGGATTACATGACATTATTGATGGGACAATGAATTCTAAATTATATCATGTAATCCTAAGTGAAAATGTAATAACAGCTGTCTGTGAACTCTAGGTACATGTGACATTACAAAAATGGTTAAAGAAGACTAATGTTTTGGAATTGGGGAAACCACTACACCATTCTCCTAAAAAGTATTTGCAATACTAGCAAGGAACATCACTGAAGTTAAAGTGAAGAATAATAGACTAATAATAATAGAATAATAGAATGATTTTTATTGAAGCCAAAAAGAATGCCCTGACCAGTAATTGTAAGGCTAATTTGTTTTATTCACTTAATGCTGAACAAATGTTAGACCTTATCCTCTGTAAAGCCTCTTAAATGAGCAGAGAGGAAAAAAAGAACAGGTGAACATCAGGAGAGGTTTTTAGAGACCTGTCTTTAGTCACACTGTGCTTGTTAATGTGCCTGCTTCCCAGCAATCTAATCAGCTCAGTAGCAGAACACCCAAATGCTACATCTCATGGACACATAATCACAATGTCTTAACAGCCTCACAAAAATGAAACCTACAAATGAAATAACTTTCCGAAGAATCTATGGAGCCTATATACACACAATATTCATAACATTTTTCACAATTTATCACAGACAAACAAATAATTCAGATTTTATTAAAGTGTATTAACTTATCTCTAAAGACACAAAAGCAACATTACAACAGTCAATGCTTCTTGTCATGACAGGGAAGAAGAACCTAAGAGCAGGGGGCTAACAACAGGGGGTGCACCGAGGATGCTGGAAGGGGCACAGTGATGGCTGCGGTGGGTCCCTTCTGACCCTATGCTATATTTATCCCTTACGGTTACCTTGGCCCTCCTGATGCCTAAGCCCGCCCCCCTTGGAGAGAGAGGCAGTACTTTTTTCTCTGGCTGCCACTGAAGTTAGCGAAGCTGCAGTGCAAAGGGAAAGGGAGAAAGGGAGAACTAAGAGGCAATTGATAACGAAGGGAGCGGAATACATGAGTAAACAAAACTGGCGTGGCAAAGCTTGAGCGAAAAACCAACCAAACAACCGACGGGGAAGGAGAACTGAGGAAAAGTGTCAAACTCTGTAAACGGCAGTGAACTGAAAAGGTGAGGGCTGCAAAATGAAACCAAAACAGCCGCTGAAAAAACCTGAAGTCGGACATGAGTGGAAAATCCCGAAAGCAAAAGCACGTAAGAGAAAACTCCAGAAACGAAAACACATAAGTACCGAAAAACGCAAGTGAGAAGAATAGACTCAAACGGCAATAACTATAATGACAAAACACTGAGGAAAGACACCAATGGCAATGATGCCTAGAGTGGTCAAGGACGCAACAATGAATCCTGCCGAACGCTGTCATTTTATAGGCGTTCATACAGGTGTTCCTCGTCAGGTGTAATTAGCGTGATCTTGCATTGGTGTCAGCATGTATGGCATGCCGGCTCTGACCCCTAATGGTCCTGGAGCTGTAAATATGCCTCTTAACAGTGCCCCCCAGGGGCAGCGCCTGATGTCCCCAACCCGGCCGCATGGTTGGCCCGGAATTTTCTGACTAGTTCCGGGGTCCAGGATGTTGTGGGCCGGGACCCATAAGTGCTCCCAGTCCACTAGATACTGGAGGGAACCCTGGACTCACCATGAGTCCAGAATACACTAGATTGTGTAGGCTGGGGCCCCCGGATGAGGCATGGAGAAGGTGGTGAGGGAGCGGGAGCTGGGGCATTACAGAGAAAAGGTTTGAGCCAAGATACATGGAATGAGGGATGGACACACATAGTGCAGGGAAGTCTGTAGGTGAATGGATTGATGCGTCGCACCACCTTGAATGTCCCCACGTACCTTGCCGCAAGTTTACCCGATTTCCCCCATAGAGGAAGGTCTCGGGTGGAAAGCCACACCCACTGACCGGGGCAATAAGTGGGCATTGGCCTGCAATTGAGGTTTGATTGCCAGCGCATGGTCTCACTGAACCGTTCCAGAGCTGCTCAGGCCCTCCTCCAGGCCTCCATACAGCATCTTACATAGTGGGATTCTGTAGTGACAGCTGTCATTCTGAGAGGCTGGAAATAGGGGGGCAGAGAACCCAAATTAGCACTCGAAGGGAGAAATCCCAAGAGCAGAGTGTTGACGGTTATTGTGGGCTATTTCTGTCCAAAGGAGATAATCGGTCCATGTGACTGGGGTCCCTGCCATCAGCGGAGAGAGTGGGTCAGGTCCTGATTGAACCTCTCCGTCTGCCCGTTGGACTCAAGGTGAAACCCCCAAGAGAGGCTTGCTGAGGCCTACAAATCCAGAGAAATCACTGCCTCTTCTGGGCATGGTTAACATGAGCTTTCTTTTTTGCAGAGTAAAGTTGTAAGTGGCATATGTGAATGCAACTCCATATTTTAGTGCTTGACAAAGGTTTCCCAAAGTAATCCCTTGCCCATGTGGTTATATCAGCTATTGTTGAATAGCAGGACTTGGTGAAGTGCCGTCAGAGGGATCAAAGATCGCAGTCGTTCAGCTTAAGCTTGTGTCTTTTACGCACTGTCCTCCTGATTCCTTTAGCTGTTTAATGATATTGTGCACTGTAAAGGGAGAGATATGCAATTCCATTCCAATATTTCTTTGGAGTTCATTATTTATAAAAATTGCGATAATTTTCTCACACATTTTTTACAATCTTGAGATCCACTGACCATCTCATCAAATATTCAGCCTTTCCTAGAGTCTGCAAATCATGATTACGATCACCTGTTGACCGCGCCTGTTTGAAATCACATTATTACTTAGTTTTAATTCATTACTAGGTTTAAACTGCCCCATGCCAATTTTTTTGGAATGTGCTGCAGGACTGAAGTGCAAGAACAAATGCACATTATAAAATGAAATGAAGTCCACCAGACAAAACATAAAATATACTGTCTGCATTGAAATAAAATTCAAACAAGACCTCACAAGAATGGCTAGCTGGCCTCCTCCGATCTCTCCCAATCCCCAACCAGCCATAGTCTCACATCTGCCCCCCTCCAAAGGGATGTTGGATATTGATGATCTCTTCTCCAAGGTGTGTAAATTTAGAGCACTGCTGAAACTCCCCTCAGACACCACCAACCTCAACCTCCACATAGATGACCAAGTCTCTGGGTTCCCTAGGGTCATGGTGTCTGACCGGGGGCATGTAAGCTCTGTCATCTGGTGCTGTTGCTTCTGCTTCTGTTGCTGATTTCTTCTGTTTAATTTGATTTGATCCTCTGCTATCATTTCTGTTACCATGTGCTTTCAGGTTTGGGCTTTCCTTCGTGCGCATTTAGTTCAGGTTCCTTCAGTGTGCTTTCACACTCAGGTTCATGCATAGTGCTAAATGCTTTCAGGTTCAGTGTGTTTTCAAGGCTCATCATTCTCACTGTAAATCTAGGTTCTGGTTCCCTGATCTTCTGCAACTAACTCCCTCTGCACGGAGCCTCTGCTGTCACCTGACCAAATGTCTTTTGGGGCTTGGACTGCAGTGTCTGTGGGCCTGGATGCAAGGAGTCCCTCTGACTGGCATGGTGACTCAGCCTGTTCCGTTCATATGGTGGTACCCCAGCTTCTTCAGTCTGTTCTTCAGCACTCAGCTCAGCACCCCCTGGACTGGATCTTCTTTTTCTCTCATACATACAGAGCCATCCCTTTCCATGTTTGCATAATTTGTGCCACTTTCTCTCACTTTGACTCTGGCCAGAATGAAGCAAAAATGAATGAAGGAATGAATTAATTTTAAATAGTACTAATAGAAGGGACAAGCACTTGTATTCATGTGTGTGTGAGAACAAGAACATTGTAGCTGCCTGAAAATGTCTAGTGTGTGATCAAAGCTTCACCTACTGCGAGTTGCACTTTGACCTCTGATAGTGTTATTCTCAAAGATGAGCAGCATGGCTTTATGTCAATGAGAACATCTGCCCTGCTTGCCAACATGACACAATTCATTTTCTCTCTCTCTCTCTCTCTCTCTCTCTCTCTCTCTCTCTCTCTCTCTCATATACAGCAAAATGCAATAACACTGAAAATGTCATCTTTTCGCCCTGTCATCATTTTATATTTTTTAAATTATGCTGATGTTGTATATACCATTTTTTATTAGAATACATTATTAGTAAACATGTTATAGTTACATGTGGCCAGCTGGAGAGCGAGAGAGTATGTGGTGTATGTGTTGCTTTCACTGGACATTTTAACTTGGTCACCAGGGGTGGTATTCAAGGTGGATCCCATGTGGACAAGTTTTTGAACCATATTGGGGTGGGGGCTCCAATTGGGGTCTTCAGTGACAGTCAAAACATACAGTCTGTGTGTGACAGAGCAGAAGAAATGGCTGGCATCCAAAATGACATCTAATAAGGGTGAGATAACTAAAATGGCCCCCATGCCTCAAAATTAGGAAATAACTAAAATAAAGCAAGAATATATTAGGCTAAGACCATAATACTTTTTGTTCTCCCGTCCTATCCCTGTCCATTCATCTCTCCCGTTGCCCTCATACCCTATCCACGCCCGTTTAATTAAACTTAAATAAATATTAGTTTTCTGCTTTCAGCTTTCTTTCATGTTTAAACATGAAATAACTTCTGTTTGAATTTACATTTTGTGCTTCACATACTAAATATTATAATTTCTTAGATCTCCTTATACATCTCCTATATGACTTTAGATCTTTCTATTTCACTCCAGATCTCTTACTAACACCTCACCTATGTTCTGCTCTTACAACTGCTTAGGTCTCTCAATAGTTCTTTTAGATCTCTTATAGTTCTCTATTTTTTCAAACTCAGTTTTCCTTATTTTGGTTTTTCTTCAGTTTTTACTGTCAACAACATGTCATTTTCGTTCTTTTAACACCTCTCTCTCACCCTCCCCTACCCCCACCCACACCCAGACACACACACACAGACAAATTACTTCCATTACCAGCAATGGCTTTTAGAAAATAAAACATGCTAATGTTTAGAATGCCTAAATAGTGTGTCTCGCAGGTGTAAACAGCCTGGGGCTAATTAGCCCCAGAACACTTTGGGGATGTCTAGTTTAAAACTAATGACAAACCGACTTCTACTATACATCTCTGCTGCTCTTGCTGGTCAGATATGGTGGTGTAGAGATGGCTTACATGAGCTTTGGCTTTGTCAGTTGGCGAAGCAGCACAGCAGCTTGTGTGAACATTATCTGAGTGGCACAATGCGCAATGCAAATCCTGAGTACTCATAATTTATTCTATAGAAATAAGACAATGTTTCAAAGACTATACATTTCCCCTTACACTTTCACCAACCCTATTTCATAACACAGTTGGACCTGCATCATGAACACTAACAAGCTCTGGTCAGAAACTCTTCTTGTACAATAACCAAAGCATTATATTGAGTACGTATATGTCATGAATCCTGCTGAGGCATGAGTCACCACTAGAGGGCCTAGGGGGGAGTTTTTGTAAAGAGCTACGCGCAGTTTGCATTCCCAGCCATTAGGGGCATTTCAGTAAAGTACTATGGGCTATTCCAGTTTGCAGTCGTTAAGGCTTTCCCCATTAGTGCACTATTCGCCTCTCAGCCAATAAGGTACTTCCCCCTACAGCACTCGCACGCTACTCGCGCCACACCACATGTGCACGCTTCCCAGGCTGGTCTGTTCATGTCAGACGGTCTGAGGAAGGATCCCAGGGCCAGCTGGTTACACCTCTCCCATGAAGGGGGAGGTGGTGTCAGAACGAGGAGGTCTGAGGTAACCGTCAGGGCCCTTAGGCAGATTAGGGTCAGTGTTTTCCCATCAGTGCTGTCACCACCTACCATCCAGCCTTCCCCTCCCTCGGTGTACATCTGCATCATGACAACATAGAATTAGTAAACATTCATTTTGAGGAATAGGATTGCTATATCTAAGTGAAAAAAGCAGACAGCTTATGCAAACCATCCTAAAATCAGCCTGATTTTAAACTCCAACAATCAGGAACCACCAGCTAATTAGATACAAAAATTATGACTTTAATTGTCATTTCTTCACTCTAACATATTGCCTATGCAATTACATCATGTGAAATACTTTTATAAAACTATTTAAAATCTAAAATGTGAGCATTTTAGAAGGTCTGCAAAAACATGTCACTGAATGCTATGTGATGTCATGGGTTGTCATGGCTTTCTGTGTGTAATAGCGCCAGGTTAATAATTATTATGAGACCTGTCTAAGGTTTGCAACACAGCTTATATCACTTCTAATATTTTATGACAGATGTTACAACAGGACCACATGATAACCATAATAACATATGTCACATAACATCATATTTTATCTTATGAAAGTGACATGGATATGGAACTAATGTAATTAAATCACCTACAGGTTATCAAAAGTTATCAAATTGATCAAAAGTGGCAAAAGTTATATCATGTAGAATTATCAGACAGGTAGCCACTTATAGTTGTGCTCGTAAGTTTGTTGTCCCTATATTTCTGCCTAAATATATATCCAATAAATAAATCAGATTTTACATAAGCCCTAAGATAAAGAATCCCACCCACTTAAACCAATGAGACAAAAATATTATACATGTATTCTGTTTATTGAGGAAAATTATATCACAATGATATTACAGTATTATGTGTGAGTAGCAAGCGTATGTGTTTGTAGGTTTTCTCATGTGAACTGCTTGCCTCAGGTCCTTCCATAACATTTCTTTTGGATTAAAGTCAGGCCATTGCTTAGCCATTCCCCAACATCAACTTCAAGCATTCTTTGGTTGTGCCTAAAGATGTTGCCTTGCTGCATGATTCACTTACTCTTGAGTTTCAGTTCAGGCACAAAGCATGACACTGCTACCATCATATTTTACAGCTGGGTAAGGTTCTTAAGCTGGAATACGGCTTCTCATTTAATTTAAACATTTATATTCACAAAATACTTGTTTGTCCATGTGACCTTTTGAAAACTGCACATAGACAGCAAAATTCATTTTGTAGCTTTCTCCTTGAACCCTGCCATGCATGCCACTGTTCTCCTGATGGTGGACTCATGGATTCAAAAATATTATCATTAACTAATGTGAGAAAGGCCTGTAGTTGTTTAAAAATTAACCTGGATGCCTTTGTGACCTTGCAAACTAGTAAACACCTTGCTCTTGGAGTGATCCTCCTAGAGTGGCAAATGAATATCCCCACTTATAACTGTTTGACTCTGTACAGCACAGGTTAAAAACTAGGAGATAAAGTTAGAGAGGACAGACTGAGATGGTTCAGACATGTCCAGAGGAGGGACAGTGGGTATATTGGTATTAGAAATGTAGTTGCCAGGAAAAAGACAAAGAGGAGATATATAGATGCAGTCAAGAGAGGACATGGAAGTAGTTGGTGTGAGGACAGAGTGAGATGGAGGAGGATGACTCGCTGTGGGTACCCCTGAAAAGGGAAAAGCCAAAAAAAAAAAAAAATACCTGTTTGACTCTGTATTGGTGTGCCCTCTATCCAGAAACTCTTTAGAAATAATTTTGTACCCCTTTTTACCCTGATGAGCATCAACAATTCTTGTTTTTTTGAGACCCTCTTTTGTTTGTGCCATGATACACTTCCACAAACATGTTGTGTAGATCAGATATTTATTGCTCTTGACATATACATTTTCAAATGCCGCAGGCTGCCACTCACACTGATTATCATTGCATTGATTGAAAAATACTTGACTCCAATTTTATCTTCAAATTAACCGCTAGACCTAGAGGTTCACACATTTTTTGCACTCACAGATATGTAACTGTGGATGATCATTTTCTTCAATATATTGATTATCAATAGAATAATTTTGTCTTAGTTATTTGATTTATCTACTTTTAGGACTTGTGAAAATCTGATTATGTTGATGTAATATTTTTTGCAGAAATGTAAATATTTCAAAGGGTTCACAAACTTACAAGCACAATGTATATCAGTGAACATACACTATATAGGCACAGTTTGTGTACAACCAATACTACATCGAAGAACATAATTATTACTCTAGAGTTTGTCACCTTTCACTGCTATAACTACCTGATTCCTTTTAAGAAGACTTTCCACTACATCTTTTTGGATATGAATGTGAGGTTGGGAACTGATATGTGACAATAAGCCCTTTCTCACTGTTGGCATTCCAGCTTAGCTCAAAGAAGTATGATGGAGTTAAGGTCAATGCTCTATGCTAGCCAGCCAGGATTCCCATCACTGTTGACAAATCATTTTTACTGCCTTTTCGTTCTTTATTAGAAGGCATTTTAGAAGGGCAAAGCAAAGATGATCAACTGACTAGTTGGAGAGGTGGAAATCAACTGCATTTTAAAATAGCTGCATTTTGATTTTTGATTTGCTGTGTTCATCAATGGAAGTAAGGAAAGGAATAATTTCTTATTCTATTTTAGAGGTAGTATTCCAACTGTAATGTACTATAATGTATACTTCATGCTTTTTAGTCCTGTACATGAGTAATGAGCAGCTAAATTATTTCTAGGACAATACTGCATATCAATATTATGGGATGTGGATATGGTAATAGGTTAATCAGGGCAATCCCTAGAGTTTCTTCCATTTATGCCCCATCAAGCTCACACAATCCTTTCTTGACTTAAAAAAAACAAAACAAATGTCTGTAAATATAGCCAGCTGCAGGAAACTGCTT
>JAVSBU010337888.1:0-10808 GCA_033118015.1 Loricariichthys derbyi | reverse complement strand
TATTTTATTTCAGTAAATGCCATAAAATTGACTAGTTCAAGCGAGATTTTATTGCTGTGGCACTTAATTAACCCAATTGGATCGATAACACCCCGTTAGGACCACTGGAGGGGACCTTCAAAGTATTTTATCCCTGACTTCCGTCCATTCATCTTCCATCCAAATTTTTCTTACCCTTTCCCATCCATCCATCCATCCATCCATCCATCCATCCATCCATCCCAAACCAGGTATCTTGTAGATGTGGGGCAACTGTGCTAACTACATGTGCTCCAGGGCCGCCCCATACTTCCATTAATACCTTAATGGCAGCTTGTGACTGACAGAACAGTGTGGCCTTGTGTCTTCCCAGAACATGACTTTGTCCATTTCTTTAGAAAAATATCAACACACACTCCATGTCTAGTGAAAGACCAAATAATAACACTATTATAGAGAGGAGATGAGGAAGGTGATCACAAAAGAGACAAGCATCATGTGGCTCATTTAACAATCTGCAGTCCAGGCCCGATAAAGACAGACTGTCTTCAGCAAGTGTAAAATACACACAGTATTTGCGTTGTAAGTGATAGGACATTTGTGTGTGTGTGTGTGTGTGTGTGTGTGTTTAACAAAAGCATGTGTTACAAATAGTAACTCATGTCTCCAATTGTAAATGAACAACATGTAACTGAAGCATGTTCCAATACACGATTTATTTTTTATAAGTTCACCTGGTTCACTATTCATCCATGACTCCTTGCTTCACTGGGGTATAAACATTAGGTGACAGAAGTTCACTATCCTCAGTCATCCATCAGCAAGGGCAAGATTACAGAATACACAACTTAAAGTGTACTCACCTCCATAAACAAGTATTAGACTATAAGAACAGCTAACATCCATATCTCCTTTTATGAGCTTAATGAAAAAAAATTAAAACAACAAACAGATATATAAGGAACTTGCTTGAAAAATGATGCAAGCACAGTTTTCTTCCACTAACATGACTATGGTTAGACAGGCAAAAAAACTTTTCAAAGAAGATATTTAGAGATTGGTAGGAAAAAAGGTAGCATTTCTGGGTCACCAAGTCTACAAATTAGATGCCACCACAGTGACAACAAACTGTGCAGAAAGCTTGCTTGCAGAAATCCTTCTCTTTCATTTAACCACAAAAGTAAGCTCTGGACTTTGCAAGACCCTACTACAACTGGAACTGGTTGTATACAAAAATATATTTTTTGGTGACAAACATTTCAGGTGTACTTAGTGCAGAAAGAATATTAAATAGCAAAAAACAAAACAAAAAAAGAAAAGAAGAAAAAAACACTGTTAAGTTTGGTGGAGGAACTGTGATGTTTTGAGATCTTTTCCCCACAGGACTCCCAAACCTTGTTGGAATATATACATCATGTTTAAATGAAAACCCTTTTACCAAGAATTTCCAGTTGGGGATTCCAGTAGTACAACTGTTCCTAATCATTCATGCACTTTCTTATCCATATAATCCTTTTACAGGGTCACTGGAGAGCTGGCACCCAGCCAGCAACAGAGGGTGCGAAACAGGGTGCAGAGGGGGCAGGAACGACCCTGGACAGGGCACTAATCCATCATAAGGTACACTCACACACTAGAGCCAATTTAGCATAACTAACCTAAAGCATATATTTGGACAGTGGGAGGAAACCAGAGTACCTGGACCCACAAACAAACGACCTAGACCACTCCACCTGGGTTCGAACCCAGGATGTTTTTGATCCAAAATATGCATTTAAGATAATAAGAAATGCTGCCATAACCCCCAAATCAAGCTTTGACATACCTACCTAACCTCCTTTCAGAACCTGTGGCATGAAGTAAAAAACAGGGTACACAAGAGGGGACAAAAGAATTTAGAGGTTTTAGATTGTTATTGTCAACAAAACTTCCCTGATGAGGACACAAGAAGCTACAGTGACTCTGTTAACTGGACTACATAATGCTAATGCAAATTACAGTACTTATGTTATTATATTCAATATTTCATTTATATATACTATTGACTTACATTCCACAGTTTAATATTCTTTACTTTATGTATTATATACTTATATGTATCATATACTTATATATTAACTCTTATAAAGACAATACAATATTCCATATATTGTATTATCTTTATAAGGGTTAATATACAAGTACAATTTATTTATTACAATTATTATTACATTTATATTTTCTTTAAATATAAAATATCTTTACATTTTTACATTTAGCTTCTGTTTATTTCGACTATTATTTATTTCAACTAGGTCCCTTCCTGAGTTGTGGTCCTCCAAAGATTTCTTCCTTACAACATTTAAGAAGTCACTGTTGCCCTAGGCTTCCTCAGTTAGGGCTTTGGGCCTAGATATTTGTAAAGCTTCTTTGAGACAATGTGCCATTGTAAAAAGTGCTAAAATAGCTTGACTTTGACTATCTGCTCTGTATTCTCCAAACTCAGCAACTACTATAATTATAGCTTACACAGCAGCGGTTTTCGTTTTGTCTTCTATTTTTTAATTCTGTGGTGGTTTATTTCTTAATTTGCAGCCTAAGTAGGAAAACACCAATGTAGGTTTACTCTATAGTACAAAATGTTAACATTTAAAAATTAGAAAGGCAGTGGAGAGAAGAGAAGGGTAGAAAAATAGAGGATTAAGAAAAAGAACAAATATTTAATTACACTCTGTAATTCTTAAGGAAACAGTCGTCTGTTCTGTGAGTGAATGATTATATCATTCCATTGTTAAATACGGTTTAAATTAAAGGATTCTTAAGTAATCTTCATATGATTAATTTTGCACAGCACTCTGCCATGGAACTGAACAGTTGTGGTGAAATGGAAGAACTTGCAGTCACACTGTATGAAAGAATTGCGTGTTATCCAAGGTAGTAAGAAAAAAAAAAATCACTGCACCCCTGAATTAACCACAGTAGCCTCTGCACCTTAAACGATCTCCCTGCCATCACATTCACTAATGAAGCATATCTAACTTTTTAGACATAGCAGAACTAATTTAATCCAACTTCTGAGAGCGTTGTGTCATCATCTTAATTATTCATAAAGGACACGATACGAAACTCAGTTGTCATTTGCACTGAAAATGTCCTTTTTTATATCCCACTGCCGGCTGTCTCCTTTTTTCCTCTGCCTTTTGTCCCCTTTAATTCTATTCCATGTCACATCTTGACATTGTGGAAGATATGCAACATTATTTACTTGTGTATTTTCTGACTGGGAGGAAGATAGTTTTGGTTGTTGGTTTTTACTAGGGAGCAACTCCCTATGGGTGGCTGGGATCCAACAGCAGGGCCTACCGCTACCAAAGGAAGCACAATAAAATAACTGCATTCCTTATTTTCTTGCATGAATAATACATGCCATCTCTCTGAGATCACCTCTCCTTAATGTTTAGATCAGTGAGCAAGAGGAGGGCGATGAGGTAGGCTCACACACAGCGGCCTGTTGCCACACACACACACACACACACACACACACACACACACACACACACACACACACACACGATGGCATGTAAGCCCAGCACAAGTGACGGTCAGAGAAGCTGCAAAATCCTGTAGAACCCCTACAGCCTTCTGCTTTAACTAATTTAATGTACAGGACCTGCTGAGCAGATCAGCCAAGCAATGCCATGCAGAGTCCTGATCACTAACTGAACACCAACAAAAAACAAAAAACACGGTTTCAGTAAACGGTTCCTGCTGTTCCTAAAGTTTATCAGCAGATGGCTTCAAATCTTCTAGCCTCATTGGAAATATTTTAGTGTACATTTAAAGCATCTCAAAAAAATTAACACACCCCTGTCATTTATGCTAATATTTTATTATATATAATCATGGGACAACAATATAGAAATGAAACATGGATATAAATTAAAATAGTCAGTGTACAGCTTTTATAGCAGTATATATTTTTGAAAATAACAACACACAACCATTAATGTATAAATAGCTGGCAACAAAAGTGAGTACATCCCATAGTGAACATGTCCAATTGAGTCCAATTGTGTTCTTGTCCCTCCCTGCTGTCCAATGAAGTTGTGTAAAATATAAATTAAAACAGAATGCAATGATTTGGAAATCTTTTTCAACTCATATTTAATTGAATCCACTACAAAGACAAGATATGTAATGTTCAAATGGATAAACTTTATTGTTTTTTGCAAATATTCACTCATTTTGAATTTGATGCCTGCAACACGTTCCAAAAGAGTTGGAATATTGGCAACAAAATACTGGGAAAGTTGAGCAATGTTCAAAAAACACCTGTTTGGAACATTCCATAGGTGAACAGGTTAATTGGAAACAGTTGAGTGTCATGATTGGGTATAAAGGTAGCACACCCAAAAGGCTCTGTCATTCACAAGCAAGGATGGGGCGAGGTTCACTACTTTGTGAACAACTGTGTGAACAAATAGTCCAACAGTTTAAGAACAAAGTTTCTCAACATGCAATTGCATCGAATTTAGGGATTTTATCATCTACAGTCCATAATATCATCAAAAGTTTCAGAGAATCTCCAGTAATCTCTGAAAGTAAGCGGCAAGGCCAAAAACCAACACTGAATGCTCGTGACCGTCAGTCCCTCAGGCGGCACTGCATTAAAAATTGACAACATTCTATAACAGATATTACCACATGGGCCCGAGCTCATCTGAGATAGACTGACACAAAGTGGAATGTTTCCTGTGGCCTGATGAGTCCACATTTCAAATTGTTTTGGAAATCATTGAAGTTGTGTTCTCTGGACCAAAGAGGAAAAGGATTATTATTATCTGGATGGATTTTTCTCAGCGCAAAATTGAAAAGTCAGCTTGGTATGGGGGTGTGTTAGTGCCCTTAGCATGGGTAACTTGCATATCTGTGAAGGCACCATTAATGCTGAAAGGTACATACAGGTTTTAGAGCAACATATGCTGCCATCCATGCAACATCTTTTTCAGGGATGTCCCTGCTTATTTCAGCAAGACAATGCCAAGCCACATTCGGCATGTGTGGCTTCGTGGCAAAAGACTGTGGGTACTAGATTGGCCTGCCTGCAATCCAGACCTCTCTCCCATTTAAAATGTGTGGCACATTATGATGCACAAAATATGACAACAGAGACCCCAGACTCTGGATCAACCAAATTTGTACACTAAGCAAGAATGGGAAAGAATTGCATCTACAAAGCTTCAAAAATGATTGTCCTCAGTTTCCAAAGGCTTACTGAGTGTTGTTAAAAGGAAAGGTGATGTAACAGATTGTTAAACATGCCCCTGTCCCAACTTTTTT
The DNA here is from genome assembly GCA_033118015.1 of Loricariichthys derbyi. Classification (NCBI taxonomy): domain Eukaryota; kingdom Metazoa; phylum Chordata; class Actinopteri; order Siluriformes; family Loricariidae; genus Loricariichthys; species Loricariichthys derbyi. The sequence continues at coordinate 5,510 of JAVSBU010337888.1, read as the reverse complement.
GGAACATGTTGCTGGCATCAAGTTCAAAATGAGTGAATATTTGCAAAAAACAATAAAGGTTATCCATTTGAACATTAAATAAATTTAATTAATGCATCATATCCAGAGATTAGTTTAAAGAAATAGACATGAGTGCTGCCAGCATTACTGCAGAGGATGTAGAAGTGGGAGGTCATCCCATCAGTGCTCAGACCATACGCAACATAATGCATAAACTCGGTCATGCATGCATGCAGTCCAACAACATGGATTAAGGGAACCATGTCCTGTTTTGGCTAAGATGGTGTCACCCTGGTGAGGAGTATCAAGAAACGTTCCCGTGCCTACAGTCAAGCATGGTGGTGATAGCATCATGGTCATGGGGCTGTGAGTGCTGCTGGCACTGGGGAGCTGCGGTATACATATATTGTGACATTTTGAAGCAGAGTATGATCTCCTCTCTTTCGACACTGGGCTGCATGGCAGTTTTCCAACACGATAATAACCCCAATAAACCTCAAAGGTGACAACCACCTTGCTGAGGAAGCTGAAGGTAAAGTGTTGGACTGGCCAAGTATGTCTCTAGAACTAAACACAATTGAGCACATGTGGGGCATCCTCAAGCAGAAGTTTGAGACGTACACGGTGTCTAACATCCACCAGCTCCATGATGTCATCATGGAGGAGTGGAAGAGTAGTAGCAAGTAGTAGACCAGTAGCAACCTGTGCAGCTCTGGTAAATTCCATGCCCAAGATGGTTAAGGCAGTGCTTTTCAGAAGACAGTAAACCTATGCTGCTATACAAGCTGGACAATGACTAAAGTTATACCAAAGTTTAAGTTCTATATACAGAAATGTGAGGGGTCTACTCACTTTTGTGAGATACTGTACATTTAGTAATGTAGTGGACACCCTTAGCCAGAGCGACTTACAACTTATAGAATCTAATCAATTATTGGTTTAGGGCCTTACTCAAAGACCCAACAGTGGCAGCTTGGCACAGGTTTGTTTTGAACCCTGGACATTAACTTCTAGGCCATCACAATCCCCCATAAATTCAACTTCTGATGGGTTTTTTGGAAAGAAATACTATTGTTAAATGGGGGGGGGGGGGGGTGCTCTAATGAAAATAACTGTATCCATGGGCTAATCCTTAACCAGAGCAACTTACAACTGACTTACAACAGGACCCAACAGAGGTAGATTGGCAGAGATAAGATTTGAACCTTAGTCTATAGTCTACTTCCTTAACCACCAAGCCAGCACAGACTCCACGTGAAAACTGCATCCTTATTAAATAATTTAAACCCAGGAAGAACTGGAATAGCAACAAGAACATCTTTACAAGAAGATATTTATGGTCATTAAGAGTGGTCAACATTTTCCCAGAACAATGATTATTTTAAATAGAACAAACTGGTCTGAGAAGACATTCTATCAAAAAAATTGTCTGCAGCGTTTTACTGTGATTTAGACAAAAGGGCATTACTTAGGTTGTGTGTTGATGTTTGGTTTTTTCTGTTGAAAGTGATGGATAGGACATATTCCGATTCTATCACACTAAACTTCCACAGTGAATGAGTTTCAATATAATGCTAAAACTAGAAAAGTTAATTTCAAAACTCCTGCTAGAGTTCTCCAGAATGTTGCATTAAACCATTGCTTTACTTGAACTAAGGACACCAGCCCAAACCATTAAAAACCTTCTCCTATGGTAGCAAATAGTAGACTTCTTTTATCACCAGACACACCCAGATTTGTCTGACAGGTTGAGAAGCAAGAACATTCCAGAGAACATGTCTCCAGTGCATTTAACACCACTCCACTGTTGTCACTGTGCATAGTGATCTCAGACTTCTGTGCAGCTGCTATGTCGCTGAAACCCAATCTGCCCCCTTTTCAAAAAAAAAAAAATTCTGCAGCTGGCATTGCTTCATTGTTTCTTTATTTTATGCGTTTATTTGACAAAATCTGGTTATAAACATATCGTGCGCTCGTTTCCCGTCATAGCATCACGTGATATGCTATTTTCGATCACGACTCCAAATAGATCAGACATAGTGAGCAATTCTGACAGATACGTATGTATTAACACTTATTTTGAAATACTTATTGAACATGTCTAAAACACACTTGTTGTATTTGATATAAAACAAGAGCAATAATGTCTTTTGAATCGTCAATTATACTTTAAATGATCTGTACATGGCACGCGCCAGTCACGTGATAAGTCACGGTCCGATGGACACGAACACTTTGAAGTCTGACCACTTTGGAATCTCCGAGGGGTTTCCCCAATTTATTTCTTCTAAATGCCTTATACCAAACAAAATCGGACTGAATTATATAACATATCTAACTACGAGGTGTTAGATTTTTACCCTATATAATTTGATTGTATGACATACTGGGACTTTAAGCACCTTTCAAAAATAAGCATCACTCAAAACGTGGAATTCACCATTTACAGGGAGTTAAGTTGTAGGTGTTTTATGTTTTTTGTAAAACGCCAAATCAGAAAAAGTTGACAGAGTATGTAAATGAAATAAAAATGCTATTTTTCATTGACTTAGAATTGTATTTCCTTGCAGATAGTACGAATCCAAGAAATGTCATGTTTTTTCTAGTGAACATCTTGCATTTCAGGCATGCAACACATTCAAAAAAGTTATTATAGGGGCAATGATGCGATATATCAGCAAATGTGTGAGAAAATTATTGAAATGTTTAAAAGCAATGCTTCTTAAAGAAAGATTAGAAGGCAGTTGCATATTTCTCTCTACAGTGAATAATATCATTAAACAAGTCAAGGAATCAAGAGGAATTTCAGTACATAAAGGTCAAGTGTGCAAGCTGAATCAAGAACCACCATTCAACCTTTATCTAGCTGATGTAACTACATGGCCAGGGAATTACTTTAACAAACCTTTATCAAGCAATATAATACAGAGTAACATTCGCACATGCCAGTTAAATTTACTGTGCAAAAAAGAAGCCATGTTAACCTTGTCTAGCATCGACTTCTCTGGGCTCAAAGGTATCTAGGATGGACCAACACACAGTGGAAATGTGTATTGTTGCCAGATAAATCAGTATTCCAGATCTTTTTTCGAACAAATGGACGTCATGTGCTCCAGACCAAAAACTAAAAGGACCATCCAGACTGTTATCAGCAACAAGTCCAAGTGACAGGGTTTGTTATGGTATGGGGTTTTGTCAATGCTCTTGGGAAAGGTCATTAACTAGTTTGTGATGGCAGCATTAATGCAGAAAAATACATTGAGATTTTAGAGCAACATATGCATTCAAGATGAGATCTTTCCAGGGATTTATGACTGAAATATGCAAATTCTTTGCAATCTTTGCTTTTAATTATTAAAATTTCAATAATTTTTTAAACATTTGTTGACAAACTGAAAATTCTCTGCCAGTCTCTGCTCTTCAAAGTTTCATCCTTTTGTAGATCATAACAGATTAACAGCTGGGATTAGGAATTACTATATAATTATAAATGTCCAAAATAAATTTCCAGATGTAAAATAATAATAATAATAATAATAATAATAATAATAATAATAATAATAAATAGTAATAAATAATAATAATAATAAAATAAATGTCAAGAGTACATTCTGGTGTTAGCATATCACATTCTCAATAGATTGCCAAGCCCTAGCTGTTCTTTATAGCATCTCTTTTCTATTATAATTAATGCAGCATTGTCCCACGTCACAATTTTTAGACATACCGTTTTGCTCGATTTACAGCTTTTAAGTATGCTCACACTGATTTAAATCAACCTAAATACTTTAATTGTATTACAGTACAATATTACTTTATCTATACCACTTAAAACAGCAACAAGCAATGAGGAAACTACATCACAAGCAGACAAACCAACAACACACACAGATCTGCGGGGGTGAACAGCTGTGTGACCGCTGAGGACAAAGACACTACTGTTAGTGAGACTGGACTGTTTATGGACTGACAGCAGCCTCACAAACAAAGCGTAGTACCAGGACCACAAGCTGCCCTAGAACATCGTCTAACAAAGAGCTGTCTATCAACAGCATAAGTCATCAAGCAGCAGCTAACAGACACCACACAGTGGGCTTTTTTCACCAGTCATGACAAGGCAGAGGTCTCCTCATTCTAACAGTATGAAGGGGTTTTCAAAGCCATGCCACATACTATTATAAACAAAAGGTTAAACTACAAACATTACTTTTTAAATCTTTCTTTAATACAATGAAAGCATTACCCTCCAAATGCCTTGTAACATGTCAGGTTTTCATCTAGTGGCAATTATTCAACTTATAGCCTTCTCGGCATGTTTTCAGATACAAAGATAATGAGTTAATAACAGGGTGAACAAGGAGGTACAGGTGCTCATTAGATTATTATGGTTTAGGTTGAGACATTTCAACCTTACAATGGGAACCCAGCAATACACAAATACATATTAAGCAGAAACCACATTCTGAATTTTTCCTGAGGCATGCCATCTGCAGTACAATACTCTTTCTCAGATGCTGGGCATTTGAACACCAACCAGCTGACTGACCAGAGCCTGCCAATGGACTAACCAGACTGTTTCTTTCACTTTCAGTACATCATTCAATAAATTACATGATCTATTCACTATAACATTTTATTACAAAATAGCGTTAATGATTTTGCCCAACTGTAGGCTAATGCAAGTGTATTAAGCATGTTTAAGGTAACCTGCACTATAATACACTGCCTGGCCAAAAAGGTCACCACCTGTGGGGGCGGAGCTATGATCTGGGTTTGCTGCTGCAGTTGGTCAGGTTTAGGTTCAGCAATGTTATGTGCCTAAAGAATGAGGTCAGCTGATACTTGAATGTACTGAGTGACCAGGTTATTCCACCAATGGATTTTTTCTTCCCTGATGGCATGGACATATTCCAAGATGACAATACCAGGATTCATCTGACTCAAATTGTGAAAGAGTGTTTCAGAGAGCATGAGACATCATTTTCATGGATTGGTCACCACAGAGTCCAGACCTGAACCCCAGTGAGAATTTTTGGGTAGTCAATAATCAAAATTTTCCCCATTGAGAATTTTTGAATAATCAGTGAATAATCACAAAAGAACATAAAGCTACGTTCTCACACATACTTTTGCGGCCGAGTTAACCGAGATTTGGCGTACAGAAACTTCCATATTGTATCCTGGAGTGTTCCTGCAAAACCTGGATGCTTACGAATTAACCGGTGGTGGGCGTGGCCTAGACCGGAAAAAAAAATCCCAGTCACACAAAAAGTTTAAACATGTTGAATAATTCTGGGAGTTTTTGCTGTAATCCATAACATTATGTAATGACTGTATAGACGACCTGGAAAGATGGGAGCCTGCCTGTCCTTCTGAAAGACAACCGCCCTTTACTAAATTTTCAAAGCTAAAAACCTGGACGCTTAAATTTTACCGAAAATGAAAGTAAGCCATATCCTCGGTTGTGATGAAAGAGTAATTTTGTACATTACCTGTTATGACCAGTAGGT
>JAVSBU010337880.1:0-10809 GCA_033118015.1 Loricariichthys derbyi | reverse complement strand
ATTCCGACCTGCTGTATTTGTGATGTTTAAATGGTCATAACTTGGTCGGTTTTTAAGCATATATATATATATATATATATAAAACATGCAATATTACAAGTATCAAGGTAAATGCAGTAAAGAAAATGTTTTAATAGTATGTAATGTAGTAATAGAAACACATTCCTTGTGAAAGCTGCCAATATTATAACGATAGCCGGACTTATTAGAGTGGAATGGCACAGCGTCCGCGTCATTTTTCAGCGATCGGCTGCCATCTTGCAGCGTGGCACTGATGCACATCTAATTATTTACACCTGTGCTGTGGCTTATATGACCCGGAAATGAGAGCATAGTTGTGCAACGACATTATTTTCTGTCATGAGAAGGATCGCACACCGTTATAATTCGCTCCATTTTTGAGCCATAGCACGATCGGCATACAGAAGCAGGGCTAAGTGCAGCATGCTTCCATCTTTTGTTTGATGGTTTTGACTTGAGGTCCTTTTCCCAGCTATACCATCACCTGGAGAAAACTTCATTAATGGCACATCATTAAAAAGGATTGAGTGGCAAACTCTAAATAGGGCACAGTGCAAACTCAGCTGAACTATAGCAGCAGTGGAAAAGTGGTGCTACACAGAGAAACCCTACTGCGACTGTGGCCAAAATCAAACAATTGACCATCTACTGCATGAATGCCCATTAGGACCAAGGTGCTCTGAAGATGACCTCAGAGACCTAAATGATACTGCTTCTTAAGAAGGAGGTGGTGTAGAGCCAGGAGGCTTGAGGAACAGTAGAGATGAGATGGGTAACATAGGGGAAGCTGCATCCCTCAGCACCATCCTGGGCAGCGGGGGAGAGACCTTAGAACAGGGGTGGGCAAACTTTTATACAGATGGGCCTGATAAATTAGAAAAAATTTTGAGCGGGCCAAATGAAAATGTTACTGCAATAAATATTTTTTCTTCAATTTATTTATACCAAAAAATTTGATTTTTTTTTTTTTAATTGATCAAGCTTACATTTCTACATGCACTTTGAACAAGTCAAACTAGGGTCTTGAATCACAAATTAACCAAGGGGGGATCTTAAGTTTTTTAGTGAGAGCCAGATACAGAAAAATAAACAAACAGTCAGGCCACACTCTAGAGGTGACATATTGACACATGAATATGGTGTGTATTTCTGATAATGGGAAGAACATTGCACTCAGTGGGAGCAGTGATGCTGTCCTTTGGATTGGATAATGGCTGACACGTCAGGAGAAAGTTTGGTGGTTGAGACATGAAGAACTTCACGGAGATGGCCATCAGTCTGGTTCTCAGTCTGCTTTTGTTCTGATTTAACAGAGAAAATGTTTGTTCACATATATATGTTGAGCCAAACAGGCTCATCATTCTTTTTGTGTTTCATCTCATCAGAGGAAACCTGGCATTATCCAAACTCTGACAGAAGTCAGGGAGGGAGAGAAGCTGATGTTAACTCTTCAGAGAATCATCACGTTGCATTTCAATCAGTTCTAACTGCAGACTTTCTTCCACTTCTTCTGCATCCACAAGGAAGCGGGTTGAGAACAGCTTGATATGTTTTTCAATGGCAGAAAAATCTTGGAAGCGCCGGTTGAATTCTGTCATGAGAGATGCAATCACAGATACATATTTCTCATTTTTTATCAGAAAAATCTGCCTTTGAAAAATGTTGTTTAGTTGTGAAGCACCGTTTCCATGACCGGCTCCATCCAGTGCTGAAACTGGGAAGTGCAACAGAGCTTCTTGAGCGGGCCATATTTACAGAATTTGCCTTGGGGCAATGAAAATTGGACATCGTGCCGCAGTTGGCGTAGTTTAGACACCCCTGCCTTAGAAGTTACTCTGGGATCTTTTATGACCTCGCCAACTATTACATGCCTTTGTGTTGGAGTGATCTTTGTTGGTCGCCCTCTCCTGGGGAGGGGAACAATGGTCTTGAATTTCCTCCATTTGTACACAATTTGTCTGACTGTGGATTGGTGGAGTATAAACTCTTTAGCAATGGTTTTCTAACCTTTTTGAACCTGATGAGCATCAACAACACTTTTTCTGAGGTCCTCAGAAATCTCCTTTGTTCATGCCATGATACACTTCCACAAACATAGCTCTGGGGGCCTCCCAGTTTTCTTGATCATCTTGGAGACCACCCGTGGTAGATTCAGTTCACTGGACATAAGTTGATAAGACACATAGCTATTTATATAAGGTCTCCATGAGGAGAAAAGAACTCTAGATTTCACAGACAGGACTGTGGAGGCACAAATCTGCAGAAGGCTTCGCTTCTCTGAAAGTTCCAAAGAGCACAGTGGCCTCCATAATTCTTAAATGGAAGAAGTTTGGAACAATCGGGATTACAAGAGCCCAAAGAGCTAAATTTCAAGCATCATAATGTAAATATAAACTAAATACTCTTGTCCATGCAAAATTATTTTTTTCTATTTGTAATATTTGCACATTTTTCAGAAATGTTGCTTTCACTTTCTCATTATGGAATATTGAATGAAAATAATGGGGGGGCAACTTTTAAATTAATTTTAACCCCTTAACCTCCTCACCAAGAAAAAAAATCAATTGAAAAAAAAAATATTTTATTTTATTTTTTATAAATATTTCATTAAATAATTAGTACTTATTTATTAAATAAATATTAAATAAAATAATTTTTCCAGTGCTTTTTTTCATGGTGAGGACATTAAAGGGTTAAAAAGATATAATGACCCAAAAAGTGCTCGACCAAAAAGTTACATACGACGTTAAAGGGTTAACACATGGCTTTTCACATGAAAAGTGAAATTGTATGAAGACTTTTTGTATGGATTATATTGGTAACCCTCATCTGTGTTACTGTTACTGGTATTTTATAGAAAGCTAGTTGTAATCTAGGCAGGTGTTAAATGAACTGGAATTTTCAGATACGTAGCAAATATACAGCACAATAGCATAGAAAATTACAGTAAGCACAATTCAATGTAATTTAAATTGAAAAACAGTCAATAAATAATGAAAAACAAATAAATTATGCAGATGTTGAGAGCAGAATGTTAGTCCTAATGAAGAATAGAACATTTACAAATAGACAGTTAGTCAGATTTATGTGTTATTATTTTGGCTTAACAGAGATGACTGTGATACTTGACCCTCAAGATGGTGTGTTCAAATTAACATATTTATTAATTTACATCACTAAGCATTATTAAAATAACTAAGCAATCAAGAGGCTAATGATACCTGTTACTCTGAGTTTACCCGTTCCAACAACAGCTTCTTTTGCATCAGCATAAAATAGTGTCTTTTCATTGTTCAAGCTGATAGTAAACTCCTGTCCAAAGGCTTTGGCTTGTCGTGGACCTGGATAGGTAAACAAGACTAAAATGAAGATGGATTTGGTAGAGTGATCACTGACATTGACTCTATTTTATCAGTCATAAGGCATTATTGTCTAGTTTAACTGTTTCACTGCTGTCTTTACACATATTAACAGTCATGTCTCACAGCATTTAGTTTCATAAACTGTCTAAATTTTAGATAATTGGACAAGTATATTGTAAGTCACTGGATGAAGGCATTTATTAAATGTTGCAAATGCAAATAGATATCTGTTAAGTCTAAGCCTTTAGAAGTGAAGTCTTAGCAGACAAATTAGAATAATTTGCCAGTTGTGGCTGAGATCCGTATCTACAGTGCCTTGAAGAAGTATTCATACCCCTTGAACTTTTCCACATTTTTTCATGTTACAACCACAAACTTAAATGTATTTTATTGGGATTTTGTGATAGACCAACACAAAGTAGCAATTATGTGTGAAGTGTAAAGAAAAGCATAAAATTTGTAATAAATAAAAATCTGAAAAGTCTGGAGTGAATTTAGATGGCGACAAATAAAATTTTATTGATCCCTTTGGGAGGGTTCCTTTAGGGAAATTGTGATTCCAGCAGAATCAATACAGTACAGATAGATCTTTAATTTACTTACAAATCTCTAATTCTATAAGAAAGGAAAACTACTACTAGTACTACTACTACTAATAATAATATTACATGGGTATTGCACGTCACTATTATCGCACAACTTGTATAGCTATGTGTTGTTCTGGTCAGGCTACTGCTCCTCATAGACTACCAGACTCCTGGTACACCTCCTTGCCCGAGAGAGGAGTTGTACAGTCTGATGGCATGAGAGATAAAGGAGTTTAAGTCTATTAGTCCTGCACTTGGAGAGGAGCAGCCTGTCACTGAACAGGTTCCTCTGGTTGCTGATGACAGTGTGCAGAGGGTGACTGGCATCTTCCATAATGTCCAGTAATTTCTCTGTAGCCCTCTACTCTGCCACCATCACCAGAGAGCCCAGCTTCCTTCCTACCACAAAACCAGCCTGCCTGATAAGTTTTTCCAGATTGGATGTGTCCCCCCAGCACACCACAGTGTAAAATGGGACACTGGCTATCACAGACTGATAAAACATCCACAGGAGTTTCCTGCAGATGTTAAAGGACCACAGCTCTCTCGGAAAGTACAGCCTGTCTGTCCTTTCCTGGTCAGTGTTACTTGTCCATACCAGCTTGCATGTAATTACTGCAATTACAGCTGCAAGTCTTTTGGAGTTGTCTCTACCAGCTTTGCACATGTAGAGGCTACAACTTTTGCCCAAAAGAGCTCACGCTCAGTCAGATTGGATGAAGAGGGTTTGTGGGCAACAGTTTTCAAGTCTTGCCACAGATTCTCAATGGGATTGAGGTGTGGACTTTGACAGGGCCATTCTAACACATGAATATGCTTTGATTTAAACCTTTCCATTGTAGATCTAGCTGTATGTTTAGGGTCGTTGTCCTGCTGGAAGGTGAACCTCCACCACAGTCTCAAGTCTTTTGCAGCCTCTAACAGATTTTTCTCCAGGATTGCCCTGTATTTACCTCCATCCATCTTCCCATCAACTCTGACCAGCTTCCCTGACCTTGCTGAAGAAAAGCCCCCCTCACCATGTTTCACGATGGGGGTGGTGTGGTGCAGTGTTAGTTTTCTGCCACACACTGCATTTTTGCAATTAAGCCCAAAAAGTTCTAAAGCTTTGGTCTTATCTGACCAGAGCACCTTTTTCCACATGTTTGCTGTGTCCCCTACATGGCTTGTAACAAACTGCAAGTGGGACTTTTATGGCATGCTTTCTTCTTCCCACTTCCATAAAGGCCAAATTTTTTAATCACATGACTAATAGTTGTCCTGAATGACCATGAGCCTCTTGGCTGCTTCTTTAATTAGTGCTCACCTTGCCTAGGCTGTCGGTTTAGGTGTCCCATACTCCTTCCATTTTCATTTGATTGATCAAATAGTGCTTCATGGGATGTTCAGAGCTTGGGATATTTTTTATAACTTAACCCTGCTTTACATTTCTCCACAACTCCTCAACTGACCTGTCTGGTGTGTTCCTTGGATTTCATGATGCTGTTTGATCACTAATCTTCTCTAACAAATCTCTTAGGCCTTCAGAGAACAGCTGTAGTTATACTGAGAATAAACTGCACACAGGTGGACTGTATTTATTAATTAGCTGACTTCTGAATGCAATTGGCCACACTGGATTTTATATAGGGGAATCAGGGTACAGGGGGCTGATGCATATGAAACTTTTCAGACTTTTATTTATTAAACATTTTGAAAACTATGCATCATTTTCTTTTAATTTCAAACATATGTCTTCCTTTGTGTTGGACTATCACAAAAATACCAATAAAATAAATGTGTTTGTTGGTGTAACATGAAAAAATGTTGAAAAGTTCAAGGGGTATGAATACTTTAGCAAGGCACCATATAAAATGACAAAACCAGATTCATACAGATTCTTACCTACAGACACACTTCCAGTTACATCACCATTGGAATTGCGGGCATTGAGGGTTACATTATCACTGGACTGCACAAGTAGAGCTGAGTCCTAAGAAAACAGTAACTGCAGTGAGAATTGCAGTCATTTTGGTAAAAAAAAAAGTGCCTGCACTTTGTTACTAGTGTATATCTTCATTACGCTGTCTCACACACACTGCAAAAATGTCTCATCTGAGCTTAAGTCCATAGTACAACTTCTTATCTTGCATCTATATTGTACGTATCTTTATATAAAGAGAGCTTACTTGTTTATTATAGCTTTTACATGAATACAGTGTCTTGCACAAGTATTCATACCCCTTGAACATTTCCACATTTTTTCAAGTTACACCAACAAACTTAAATGCATTTTATTGAGACTTCACATGATAGACCAACACAAAGTAGCAAGTGTGTGTGAAGTGTAAAGAAAATTATACATGTTTTCAAAATTTGTAATAAGTAACAATCTGGAAAGTATGGGTGCATTTGGATTCATCTGCCCTTTGGGGGTATGTCTCTACTGGCTTTGCATACAGTGGTGATTCAAAGTTTGTGAACACTCTATAATTTTCTATATTTCTGTATAAATGTGGCCTAAATCATTGGATTTTCACACAAGTCCTAAAAGTAGACAAAGAGAACCTAATTAAACAAATGAGACAAAACACTTGGTCATTTATTTATTGAGGAAAATGATCTAATATTACATATTAGTGAGTGGCAAGAAGTATGTGAACCTCAAATATTAGCACTTAATTTGCAAGTGAAATAATTTATAATAATTTATAAATAATTTCTAATAATCTAATAATTTCATCTAATTATTAGAGTTAGATGTTTTCAATCATTGGGACGACAATCAAAGTCTGCTTTTCAAAACATGTTTGTGGAAGTGTGTCATGGAATTTCTGAGGACCTCAGAAAGAGTTTTTGATGCTCATCATGCTGGAAAAGGTTACAAAACCATCTTTAAAGAGTTTGGACTCCAATCCATCCAAGAGCAAGGCATGTAATAGTTGGTGAGTTCACAAAGGAACCCAGTGTAACTTCTAAGAAACCGAAGGCCTCTCTCACATTGGCTAATGTTAATGTTCATGAGTCCACCATCAGAAGAACACTCAACAATAATGGTGTGCATGACAGGGTTGCAAGGAGAAAGACACTGCTCTCCAAAAAGAACATTGCTGCTCATCTACAGTAATCCTGCTTTATGTTTCTCCACTACTTTATCCTTGACCTGTCTGATGTGTTCCTTGGTTTTCATTATGTTGTTTGATCACTAATGTTCTCTAACAAACCTCCCAGCCTTCACAGAACAGCTTTAGTCATAGTATGAATAAATTACACACAGGTGGAGTCTGTTTACTTCTAAAGGCAATTGGTCACCTTGGATTTTATATAGGGGTACCAGAGTACAGGGGCCATATACAAATTGTATACAAATGCATGCCACACTTTTCAGATTTTTATTTAATAAAAATCTTGAAAACCATGTATAAATTTTATTTTCACTTCAGACATACTTGCTACTTTGTGTTGGTGTATCACATAAAATTCCAATGAAATACATTTAAATTTGTAATTCTGACATGAAACAATGTTGAAAAACTCAAGGGATATGAATACTTTTGCAAGGTGCTGTATTAGCCCTAGAACATCTGTTGTACAGTATCTCACAAAAGTGACTACACTGCACACATTTCTGCAAATATTTTATTATATCTTTTCATTGATCAACACTATGGAACTTCAAATATAACTACTAAAACTTGGACATAACCCAAAGTAGTCAGTGTAGAGCTTCTATGGCAGTATAGCTTTACTGTCTTCTGACAATAACTCAAAACCCAGCTGTTAAAGTCTAAATAGCTGGCAACAAAAGTGAGTACCCCCCACAGTGAACATGTCCAAATTGTGTCCAATTGCATCATTGTCCCTCACTGGTGTCCTGTGCCTTGTTAGAGTTACAAGGTTCCAGGGGTGAATGGGAAATGGGGCTGTTAAATTGGGTGATTTGGGTACAATGCTCTCATACTGGCTACTGGTATTCTACATGGCAAAGAACTCTCTGAGGATGTGATAAATAGAATTATTGCTCTCTACAATGATGATCTAGACTGCTAACACCCTGAAACTGAGCCATATCATGGTGGCCAAGGTCATATGATGGTTTTCCAGAACAGGTTCCACTCGGAACAGACCTTGCCAAGGTCAACCAAAGAAGTTGTGTTCAATATCATATCCAGAAGATGGCTTCAAAAAATAGACACGAGTGCTGCCAGCATTGGGAGGTCAGCCTGTACCATACGTCAAACACTGTATCAACTGGATCTGCATAGTCGTCATTTCAGAAGAAAGCCTCTTCTGAAGCTGACACGCCAGAAAGCCTGCAAACAGTTTGCTGAACACAAACAGTACATGCATTACTGGATCCATATCCTGTGATCTGACCAGACAAAGATAAGCTTGTTTAGCTTACAATGCATCCAGCATATGTGGCTTTGCCCTGCTGAGGAGTACCAAGAAAACGCTCCCTTGCCTACAGTCAAGCATGTTGGTGGCAGCATCATGATCATGCTGACACTGAGGAGCGGCTGGTGAATTCCATGAACTTGAGTGTTAAGGCAGTATTAAGATACTAATTGTGGTCACACAAAAGCCAGCTATTTAAGCATTAACGGCTGTGTATTGAGTTATTTTCCGAAAAAAATCTGTACTGTCATACACGCTGTACACTGACTACTTTAAGTTATATCCGATTTTATTTAATTTCTATAGTGTTGTCCCATACAAAGATATAATAAAATATTTGTAGAAATGTGAGGGATGTACTCACTTTTGTGGGATACTGTAGGTATTGTCACAGTGGAATAAAATGAACAATCTTGATTTTAATTTTTATCAAATAAAGCAAAAGAGACATGCAAAACCTTAGGTTCAACTAAAAGCAAACACTTTTGCTTTAATTAAGCTAAAGTATTGTACCCCTAGAACATGCTGAAACCATATCATTAGCCACATGAGAAAACAATATAGGATTCCAGCCGCTAGAAGCCATAAACTGTTTTCTAAAACAGCAATGTGCAATGAAGAAAAGATATGTTACTCTGAATGATTTGCATAGTCCCCATATTGGGCTGTAAAGATGGCATATACAAAATACCACATACACAAATTCCTCTCCATGTAAAGTGGGTAATTCAGTTCCCATATTTATTTAGGAACTCTAAATAAATCTTGACCCCAATCATTACATCACAATAAAATCAAACATCTGTTATATATAGTTCAAATAAACTTAAACCAACAAACTGTAAGCAATTAACTGAGAATTTTTTTCTGTTTGTTACAACCAAAAATTAAAACAACCTCCATCACATGGTTCTAATTAGGGCTCAAAGATGTCATCCACATGTTTTGGTATATGAGTAAGGAAATTGTTGGGACTGTCTACCTCTCTGGAGTTAATCTGTTCGGCATAGAGTGGGAAGAGAAATTCTGACTCGCCCTCTAACCTCACCCCATCTGTTTGGACCTGGAGATATCCCATTCCTTCCTACAGACAAAGAAAATGTTTTTAGGTTAGTTTTTTATTTGCATATAGCACATTGCGAAAATCACATGTATCCAAAACAGTCTTTAGTTAATATTATTTTTAAATTTTATGCCTATATGAATGACGTCTGAAACTGAGCCAGTGAAGGCTATTTACATTTCATATTACTATTTCTATTTTTATTGATACACAATTGACAAATTATTACATATTTCTAGAATAGCTGAAAATGTTTTATACCTTTACATTTATGGCATAAATTTACTTAGCCATTTTACAACTTTAAGGTTATGCAAGGAATTTTTTTTAACTACATGTAGCACTGTAGAGCATTGCAGGATAAACTGTGATAAATATCTATGGAGGCTGGAGGAGTGTTTTGTATTAGCTTGGATAAAAAAAAAAAAAATTGCGCAAGCAAAATCTGAAAAAGAAAAAAAAATGACACTCAGGGACACTCTTTGCTAGCCCACCAGGTGACCCTGGTTTAAATCCTGGTGGTACACAATGTGCTGCACGTGAGGTAAATGAGGCCAGAGAAAATGATCATCCCGGGTGCTGCCACAGAAACCTCTACATAGCCCCGCAATGGACTTACCCCCTGTTCAGGGTACAATGTGTTATATCCCCTGTGTATTCCAGAATAGGCTCTGGTTCAGATCCCCACAACTCCTACCAGGATAAGTGGGGGTAAAATTGTGTAAAAAAAAAAGAAGCCACTGCATTCGATAGCTGGATAATACAATGGATTTTTGAAAAACTTTCAAGAAAAATCTTATGACAAAAAATGTAAGTTATTTTTAATGCTTTAAAGAAACTCAAATTGTTTTAGGCTAGAATATACCCAGCTGTAGGGCATTTGGGTAACACAGCAGCAAATTGCTAGCCTAACATGCTCAGGTTCAAGTCACAACAGTGGCTTCTGGCCAGGTCGAACATTAGCCAGACATGCTTGGCTGTATCTGAGGGAGGATAGGCGGGGCAGGTAATCATCCCTGCCATTCCAATGACCCATTTCCTGTGGTTGATTAGTGCACTGATCAGGGTCCATGCTTGCCTGCATCTTTTAAATTTTGGAAGTGGCTCCAGAAAGCAACCCTGACCTAGATAATTGGGATTATAATGTGAGAATACAAACATATTTGTTTAATTAAAAATTAAATGCAATAAACAGAGTATATGTACTTAAATATATAAATTTGAAGCACACCTGGGCTTGTCTGGGTATAACTACTTATATTACTGCTGGCCTACATATTCATTATGGTTGCAATTAAAGCACAATACATACTACACAACTTATAGAATTAAGAAACACAGGACATGATGGTAAATCGTCCTTTTGTGCCAATAGATGGTATTCACATGAGATATGCCT
>JAVSBU010337869.1:0-10809 GCA_033118015.1 Loricariichthys derbyi | reverse complement strand
ATATATAAAACAGGCCTCACTGGTTGTAGATTGAGTGTGTCTAGATATGTTTTGCACAGAAAAAAAAAAGTCTTGGCATTTATTTGATGGTATAACTTTTTATCAGTAAATCAGAAATCAGGAACATGAATATATCCATGCCAGAAAAGCTTATAGTTTATTTACAGTATTTACAATTTAAAAAGACAAAATAACAAGACATCTTATTATGTAAAATGGCTTTGTTTGTTAAGACAGCCATCCTTGTCATCTGGACTAAAAATTGCCTCCCCAAGAGTTGGTTCTCTCCATTGTCCTGTGATGCTGCATCTCCCAACCTTGTGATTATTCGTACCAGACCACCTCATTCTCAGTCTTCACCTATCAGGTTCAGGTTCAGGTTTCTTTATTCGTACCCGTAGGTAAATTAGGTTTGCAGCACAGAAGAGAGGGGCATCCCCAAAACATGCATTCATACATACAATACATAATAAATAATAAAAACACACCAAGGTTAAAGTGCTTAAAATAAATTTTTTCCTTAGTGGCGCTGAGTTTTGTTTAACATGGATATTGCAGCGGGAACAAATCTGTTTTTAAATCTCTTTGTTCTACATTTTGGAACAGAGAATCTCTGACCTGACGGCAGGAGCACAAACAGAGAGTTCAGGGGGTGGGACTGGTCTTGGCTGATTCTAGAACCTAGCCACTGTAACTGCCTGATGTACAGTGAGTCTGGGCTCAGCTGTGGATGCCCAGTCAGCTTACTTGCCCATTTCACTGTCTGGTTTAGAGAGTTCCTATTCTTGATCGTTATTGACCCAAACCAAGAAACCAAAGACAATGTTAAAATGGACTCAATAAAAGCATGATAAAACAAGGACATAAGGGTTCGATCAACATTAAAAACAACCAATTTCCTCATACAGTACAGGCACTGTTGCCCTTTCTTGAAGACCACCTCACAATTGACTTCAATTATAGTTCCCAGATATTTGTATGTGGTGACCTGCTCCACAGTCTCACCTTTGATTGTGGTCATGCTGAGATTTGGACCACTCTTCCTGAAGCCAGTGACCATGTCGTTGGTCACATTTAATTTGAGGTGAAAGGCCTCACACCACTCGACAAAGTCACTCACAATCGGCCCATGGCCACTTTCCCCGTCCTTCAGGAGGCTTACAATGACAGAGTCATCTGCATACTTTAAAATGAATCTGTTCTTATGATTGCTTTGACACGTTTGTATACAAAATATACAGCAGTGGTGAAAGAACACACCCTTGTGGTGAACCAGTGGAAGTGCAGACTGGATCAGAAAAAACACCATTGACTCTCACTCTCTGTGTCCTGTCAGATAAAAAGTTCAGAATCCACCCCACTACATTCTTACTCAAGTTAAAATGGTCTAAAAGCCTATTAGTTAAAATATGGGGCTGGATAGTGTTAAAAGCTGAGGTAAAATCCACAAATAAAAGTCTGGCATGGGCTCTATGCTCCAGGTGGTTAAGAACAAAATTGAGTAAAGTGACTGTGGCATCCTCAATTCCCCTGTGTATCCTGTATGCAAACTGTAAAGGATCAAGTTTCCCCTCTACCAACCGTAAGATTTCGGCCCGTACAAATTTTTCAAAGATATTCATTAAAATTGATGTAAGAGCAAAGGCCTGTATTCATTAACTATTAACTGTCATTTCCTAAATGCTGTACTGTTTAACTGTTGCTCACTATCTGAGGCTTTAATACTTAATGACTGCATTACTCATCATAATGTAAATCTAATTTATTTGGCTGAAACCTTGCAGCTACCTGATGAATATATTCATTTGAACACAGCCACCCCACCTGGCTTTAAACATCTCTCATCTCCAAGGTTAACTTAGAGGCGGTGCTTCAGCTGTTCTCTACGCGAATGACCTGTATCTACAAGTGTGTCCTGGTGCTAGTCGTACCATCTTCCTTCTAATCTACCGTCCACCCAAAAACTCCATCCTGGATTTTTTTTTATCTGAATTGGCTGAGGTTTTGACATCTGTTGGCTCCCAATCCTCCTCTGTAGTTGGTTTGGGTGACTTTAACATCCATCTGGACTCTCTTTCCTGCAATACTATCACTGTTAAATTGTTTTGATCTGCATCAACATGTTTAACTTTCCCACTCACAAACATGAGCATATTTCGGACCTTCTTTGCTCCTCTAACAGTATTATTAGGAATGTCAGCGGCTTGTCAATTGGTGTCTCTGACCATCTGTTTATTACGTTCTGTTGTTCCCTCCCTATTCCATCCCCTCCCTCCAAGACTATACTGTGCTACTGGAATTCATCAGCTGTTTCACCGTCCTCATTTTCTGCATCTCTGCATTCTATTGATTTCTATCTGTTCCATATCAACCCTGGATGAATCAGTCAAATTTTATAATCACTCACTCTCTACAATAATGTATACATTAGCTCCTGCTAAAACTATAATGGTTCCTGCCTCCCATTCCTCTCCCTGGTACCTTGCAGAACTACAGTACGTGCATCTCGGCCTAATGTTCCCTTCTGCTCCTTTCTCGTTTCTCTTCTTCACTCTTCTGACTCTGGTACTCTTCTAGATGTTTCTGCTGCTTTTGACACGGTGAACCACACCATTCTGCTATCTCGACTGTCCGAAATTGGTATAACCAGCACAGCTTTTTCCTGGTTTCAATCTTATCTGTCTCAACAATAATAATTCATACTAATAGGAAAATATAGGTCAGATACCACAACATTTAATCAAGGTGTTCATCAGGGCTCTGTCATTGGTCCTCTTCTTATCACTATTTAGAATCTTCAACTCGGCCTGAATTATGACTGCTAAAATGATGACATCCAATTATACCTCTGCTGCAAACCGACTGATACTTTTTCTCCACCATCTCTCTCTGGATGTGTCCATGAACTGTGTTCATGGATGCAATCTAACTACTTAATGCTCAATGCCAATAAAACGGACTTACTTTACTTTGGCACCAAGTCTGTTACTTTCTCCTTTTTTTTAACAGTCCTCTCTCTATCAGCCCCATTTTGGTCTGTCCTTCCAGCTCCAGAAAATCCAGAAAATATGATCATATTACAGTGTTCCCTCACTTATCGTGGGGGATCCATTCCAGACCCACCTGCAATAAGTGAATTTTCACAAAGTATCGACGCTATGCTTATTCAATAAGTTACTGTAATAGTTGTAAGTACATTTATTTTAAGTCTTTATAAACTCTTCCCACACTCTTATACATAATCCTTTCCCATTCGCTTAATAACTTTTGCATACTGTACATGTACCTTTTAAAAAAAAGTCTACTTAAATGTTCATAAATTGCCACAGCCGAACGACCCTTTCAAAATAAAAGACTTCGCCTTCACCTAAATGTATAGACTGGCATGAAGTCTATACATTTAGGTAAAGGCGAAGTCTTTTATTTTGAAGTCTGTCGTGTAAGTGAAGTTAGCCACAATAAGAAAGTATTTACATCAATATTAAATATAACTTAAATATCAATTAATTAATTAACCCAAATTGAATATTGTAAGTGGTTATTTACACTGTATAATATGTACTACGCATGTGCAAAAATGCTTTAAACGGAGTACCACAAAACCCTGTTAAACAGAAAAAATACGATGATAAATATTTTACATTAATATTTTTTGAAAAGTTCGCAATAAACGAACCACAAAGTAGTGAGGGAACATTGTATTGCAATTAGATGTCATGTTCTCATGCATATTAAATGTAAAAAAGTACACATTATATTTAATTGTTATTCTTCAGTTCAGTTATTTAATATGCTTTATTTAATATTTAATGCTACAATAGAACATTTTATTTACAAATCTAAGTTTTAAAGGGTTGTTATGTTTGTTTAAAAATGTATTCATGTGCAATTTTGCTTTGTTTATACTTTGGAATAAAAAAAATGAATAATGAGCTCAGTATCGGGAATCTAATCAAATCGTGAGCAGAGTTTATCAATACATATATTGATATGTGCATGCTTAAATACTCTAAAGTAATGCTTTATTGCTGTGGCTTCAGTGAAATCACTCTGTTAATTGGTCTGCGGTATCTGACTTCTCATATTTTTTTATCCTTATCACTTCGATTTTGCTGTGAGAAGAGTACTTCCAACATCCAGATAAATTAAATAGTGTAATGACTCTTTTAAAGCCTCCATTTGTAGATTTGAGAATGTGTCTTGATCCATGTTGAGTTGCAGAGTAGAAAACCTATTCAAAGTAGCAGTTAGCAAGACTTTTTCTACAATGTTTATAGCATTGCTTAGTTGAGTATAAAACTAAAGATATTTCTGCTTGTAGTTTTCTCAGTAGAAGAGGGACAAAAACATCAGTATGGCCTATTTGATTAGAAACAAAATCACTGAGTAGCACCTGTAAAAAGGGAAACTACCCCACAACCCATTGTTAATGTGATTCTGTACAGATAGGGCTTAAGAAGACTCTTGTAACATGATACAGTATTTGGAGAATGGTTATATTGATGTCATACTCACATTGGAGTAACTTAAATGATTTGTAAGATTCTTGCAGTGACAATATTTATCAGTTAGTCAAATATTATATTTCATGTATGTTCATGATGTTTGTATTGTTCTTTTTAGGTGCCATCCTAGGTTTTATGCTGGGCATGTTTCATATTCCCCTGAATGAATGTGAAGAGTTGTACAGGAAGCTGGGCTCTGACGTCTTCAAACAGAATGTCATTTTGGGTACTGTTAAAATGGGATGGAGACATGCCTTTTATGAGAGCGAGGTCTGGGAAAATGTTCTGAAGTAAGGACAAAAACATCTCATTTATTCTGTGCTGATGCTACATAATTTCAGTAGTCTCTTACTAATCTATATATAAAGGTTTTTCCTCAAGGGCCCAACAGTGGCAGCATGGCAGTGCTCGGGACCTTTGAGCTCTGGACCTAGCTTAACCACTGCTGCACCTCAGAAATACTGTACAAAGGTCTTAGGCATTCTGTATTTTTGCAATAATACACTAGAGGTCGTGCTATAATGTGAGATATTGGCACTAGTGTTTTGCTCTTCGAATCAAGAATATGCAGAATATATATTCTATATTTTTATTTTCTGCATATTCATTATTTAACGTCTAGTGGTACCTGCACATTTAGTTCTTTAATTAAGCAATAATAAGAGAGGGAGTGCTATAACATATGACATTAGTTCTTGTGTTCTGTGGTCATAGAGCTGAAGAGCAGAACACTACTGCCAATATCTCACATTATATCACAGTCTCGAGTGTATTTTTGTGAATATACCACAGTTCCATGATCGCTGTTTATTGTTAGATTTTAAGATAGAGACAGAAAATTATTTGTTTATCAATGTTCTGCAAGGTAAAATACTTCCATTCGAACAGCATCCAACTGTTAAAGCATCATTATCATGCTTTCTTATCATCATTATTATAAGTATGTGAACCTTTGCTTTCAGTATCTCATGTGCTTTTCTTTTAAACCTGGCCCAAATGCGTGATATTACCACAACTATGTTTCACAGATGGGATAAGGTTCTTATGCTGGAATGCAGCATTTTCCTTTCTCCAAACATAATGCTTTTCTTTTAAATTAAAAACTTCACAAACATTCTTCCAATAGCCTTCTGGCTTGTCCATGTGACGTCTTTAGCACACTGCAGACAAGCAGCAATATTCCTTTTAGAGAGCAGTGGCTTCCTCCTTGCAACCCTGCCAAGCACACTGTTGTTGTTCAGTGTTCTTCTGATGTTGGACTCATGAACATTAACATTAGCCAGTGTGAGAGAGACCTTCAGTTGCTTAGAAGTTACCCTGGAGTCCTTTCTGACCTTGCCAACTATTACATGCCTTGCCCTTGTAGTGATCTTTTTTGATTGACCACTCCTGGGAAGGGTAACAATGGTCTTAAATTTACTCCATTTGTGCACAATCTGTCTGGATTGGTGGAGTCCAAACTCTTTACAGAGGGTTTTGTAAGCCTTTGCAAAAGACCTGATTAGCATGAACAACTGTTTTTTGGAGGTCCTCAGAAATCTCTTTTGTACGTGCCAAGATACATTTCCACAAATGTGTTGTGAAGAGCAGACTTTGTGCCCATTCACTCCTGATTGTCATCCCATTGATTTAAAACACCTGACTCTAATTTTACTTTCAAATTAACTGCCAATCCTAGAGGTTCACATACTTTTGCCACTTACTAATATCTAATCAATTTCCTCAATAAATAAATATTATATTTTTGTTTTATTTGCTTAACTAGGTTCTCTTTTAGGACTTGTGTGAAAGTGTGATGATGGATTAGGTCAGAATTATCCAGAAATATAGAAAATTCTAAAGGGTTCATAAACCTTCAAACACCACTGTAGTCTAGTATTTCATTATATTTCCGTTACTTGACTAATTAATAGTAATTCAGAAGGTAAAGCTGTTAACCCCGTAAAGCCTGACCTATCAAAAAATAGTCCGAAAATTCTACTTTTTTTAAACTGAGATGGTTAGGCCACCTTTACTCAAAATCCCCCCCAAAAAAATTGCCAAATCATTTTGTTTATGATATTGTTTGTATCACATTTGATATATTAGGCGTTTTTGGCACCTTTTGGCGTTGTACCTTGTATACCTGCAGTATCGAATTTGATACAGACATTTTTAACACGATTTAACTGTAATACAAATAATTAGTTATTAACTAAGTATGCATTGTTTAAATAGAGAAAGTATTTATTATTAAAGATAAGCAACAAAATAAATTTTATTTTTACCCTAACATCTTAAAAATGAGCTTTCTGCAGAAAGCGTGTGGATGAATCATGACACCAGCCATTTTGAGAAGGTCAAATAAAACCCTTCCACTACCTGCAGTATAGTGAAAATCCACTAGAGGGTATAATACATGTCATGTGTCAGATCATATACAATAGGTTTTTAAGAAAAGTATTGATCACATTGATAAGTTAAAGGTCTTAGAAACCCGTGTATCAAATATAATGCAAATAGTCTTATAGGATTAATGTTAATATTGTCAATCAGAAATGTTAAAGGGAGTTATAGAGCATAAGCAGTTTGTCTGGTTTGGAGCTGGACTTGGATATTAATGGAAATTAATCTACAATCAGCTACGGATGGATTTTAATTAAAGAGTTTAACACCAGCAAATGACATATTTATGAAGAAAATAAGAAGACAAAATAACTCTACATCATTGTCAGCCTCGTCATTAATAGTTCAATCTTCCAAATTTAAATAGAAACAAAGTTCTTCAAAGCCGATAGATTTTATAAACCCATTCTCATTCATTTATTTTACTTGTATAATTATAATGTTGTTTCTTTATGGCTGATGTCATTGCTAGGTTACTAGTATATATGGCAGAGTATTACCTGAAAAGCTTCAGTCAGTGACGTTATTTTGTAATAGAATGTCTCTAGTCAAGTTGCATGGTCAAAACTAACTGTGGTATAATTACAATTATAATCAGTTTCTCTACATCCTTTATTAGTCCCCTGTTCTCTGTTCCCTAATGGTTGGGACTTCCACAGGACCACCACAGATCAGGTACTATTTGGGTGGTGGAGCATTCTCAGCACTGCAGTGACACTGATATGGTGGTAATGGTGGTGGTATGTTAGTGTGTGTCACACTGATATGAGTAAATAAGACAAAAGTGCTGCTGGAGTTTTAAACCTCAAATCCTAAATTTCAGTATTGAAAATAGTCCACCAACCAAAACTCTCTAGCCAACAGCATCCTATAGACAAGTGCCCTAATGAAGGGTGATATAATACTAATTGTGTTAGTCAGGTGAGCTACTATCTCTGACTTTACACCTATGAGGTGTAGCAATAAAGTGAATGTCTCTAATAAAGAGCACAGTGAGAAACCTGTTTTAAAACCCCAGCAGTATGAAATGCCTAAGACCTTTTTACAGTACTGTATGGCACATGTATTTTTTGTGATATTTAAACAAATTAGTGCAAGTATATCATACTTTTTATGCTTGTACCTTGTTTCTACACAGTAAATAAGAAATTTTGTTTCAAGTAGATGTCCACACTGCAGCATTTATTGCATTACCACTTTCTACAGATGTGGCATGATTCTCTCCAAATATAGTTGAAAGAAGTCCAATTTCATTAGCTTTTCAAGTCTCTACTCACTAGTTTCCCAGTTGAAAGCTTTTAGCTTAAGATTACATAAAATATAATGCGAGTTCATAACCGGCAATGACATAAATCTTACAGTAATGTTATACAGTAATACCTGAAATTTTCTGAATTTTTGAATTTAAAATTCTTTTATATACAGTGCCTTGCAAAAGTATTCATAAATCACAATTTTTTCCACTTTTTTTTACATTTAAACCCACAAACTTAAATATATTTAGTGTGATAGACCAACACAAAGTAGCAAGTATGTGTGAAATGAAAAGAAAATAATACCTGGTTTTAAAAAATGTTGATAAATAAAAATCTGAAAATTGTGGTGTGCATTTGTATTTAGCCCCCTGTACTCTGATACACCTATATAAAATCCAGGGTGACCAATTGCCTTCAGAACTTGACTAATTAGAGTCCACTTTGTGTGTAATTTATTCTCAGTATAACTATAGCTGTTCTGTGAAGGCCTAAGAAATTTGTTAGAGAACATTAGTGATCAAACAGCATCATGAAAACCAAGGAACAAACCAGACAGATCAGAGATAAAGTTGTGAAGTGTAAAGCAGGGTTAAGTTATAAAAATATCTCAAATTCTGAACATCTCATGGAGCACTGTTCTTTTTGCATAGCAATAACTTTTTTTGCACCCTATCATACACACCATTGTTGTACGATGGTCTCCTGGTGGTGGACTCGTGAACATAAACATTAGCTAATATCAATGTCATTTAGTTACTTAGTTGCTTGTACATTTGTCTGTCTGGCTGTTGATTGTTGTGGTCTAAAACTCTTTAGAGACTGTAACATTTTCCAGCCTGATGAGCATCAACAACTCATTTTTTGAGGTCCAAGAGAGGTTTTTTTGTTAATGCCATGACATACTCACACAAACGACAATGTATTATTCACACCCAGTTGTTATCCCATTTATTGCGTACACCTGGTTTTAATTTCAAGTTCAAATTAACTACTAATCCCAGAGATTCGTATACTTTTGCTCCTCACTGATATGTAATGTTGAGTAATTTTCCTCAGTAAATAAATAATCATTTATAATTTTTGTCCCATTTATCCAATTGGCTTCCCTAAAAAAGAGCAAGCATAATGTCTATAAATATCACTAATTTGCCCATAGCTTACAGCCCTATCTTCACTGTGTTTAAATCAGAATTATTATGTTCTTATAGGGAAAGAATGGGCTCTGACCTCCTGATTGAAACTTCAAAAAACCCTGATTGTCCTAAGGTTGGTGTAAAAGGAAGAATTATTTTTATTAAATGTATGCATGCCTTAAGATGAATTGGCACCCTGTCTAGGGTTGTTCCTGCCTTGCGCCCTATTGCTGGCTAGGCACCGGCTCTCCCGCAATCCTGACCAGGATAAGCGGCTAAGACAATGAATAAAATGTACACAACAATGTTCAGAATAAAATACATAAAGTGACTAGTTGTACTGGTACTTACATTTTTAATATCATCTCTTCCAGGTGGCAGCAGTGAGTACTGTGGTGAATAAGGGCACTCCGCTAAAAGCATACGTGTTCAGGAACTACAACTTACCAGTGGGTGTGCGCTCCCACTATAGAGGTGGATGCAAGCACAAACTCTGGGAGGCCATTAGAGCGTCATCAGCTGCTCCAGGCTACTTTGAGGAGTTTGCATTGGGCACTGACTTGCACCAGGTATAATCAAACATTTCAGAAAGTTCCATATTCATGTTCTTTGCTATTTCAGAGGCCAACTTGGTGGCCCAAAAGTAAAATTCTTAATATATAACCCATAGGTATGCTAACATGGCAGTAGACTCTGGAATCTTGCCTTCATGCATGATTTGTAAAATAAAGGGAGCATCCAAAGACAACTAACAGCTCATGCACATTGCAAACGAATTTTACCTGTTCTAGTTGAGAATGAAGTTAGCTTTCAGATATGCTATATATGGGATTGGCAGCATTTATCATACCACAAGCCAATTTCAGAACAATTTTCAAAAATGAAGAACTCCTTCCATGCAATTTTTTTTTTCATTTAGAATGCTATATACCATGTAACCTGTCACTCAGTATACCACATAGACTTAATAGGTAGATTAATGAAATCTACATTTTGTTCGAGCTTTAGAATAAAGTATTCCAGCTAGTAGTAGTGCTGATCCTTCTCAGCATATAGTTGTTTAATTGCACCATTGCGGTTCACACTACTTGACTTTCCCATCTGTTCAGGCAGTGCCTGGACTTGTCTTTGAGTCAATGTAGAAACGTATCACTATTGATCACATCACAGAACTTAGATTAGGATATGATGTTATTTCAAAGAGATTTCCTGATAATTATTGCAGTGTAATTTAAAGAGTATATTTAACACAAAACTATCTTTTCACCATTGAATCCTAATAGCATCATTATCATATAATCTGTCGACAAAGTGAAATATAAATCCATGGATTTTTAGAAAAAATGAATTTTGACCAGCTCTGCTCTGAAACGGAAATGCAGATTTCATGCTCGGCTACTTTCAGAGAATCGCCTGTGATGACATAGGCCTAGTGAGTCATCTGCTATTATGGTCATTGTAGTGTAAACAATACGAAATGCCGAACTATTGTGTAGTTGGAGATTGCACAAATGTTGCCAACACAAGTTT
>JAVSBU010337861.1:0-10809 GCA_033118015.1 Loricariichthys derbyi | reverse complement strand
TCATTGATACACCACGAGGTGAGATCTTGCATGGAGCCCCAGTCCGAGGGAGATTGACAGTCATGTTTAGCTTCTTCAATTTTCCAGTAATTGCTCCAACAGTTGATCTTTTTTCACCAAGCTGCTAGGCAATTGCCCCATAGCCCTTTCCAGCCTTGTGGAGGTTTACAATCTTGTCGCTGGTGTGTTTGGACAGCTCTTTGGTCTTAGCTATGTTTTAGTTGGAGTTTTACTGATTGTGTGGGGTTGGCAGGTGTCTTTATGCAGCTAACAACCTCAAAGAGGTGCTTCTAATTTAGAATAATAAGGGAAGTGGAGGTGGACTTTTTAGAAGTGAACTAACTGGTCTTTGTGGGCCAGAATTATTGCTGTTTGGCAGGTGTTCAAATACTTATTTACAGCAGTAACACACAAATAAATTATTTAAAAATCATATGTTGTGATTTCCAGATTTTTTTTTTTAGATTATGTCTCTCACAGTAGACATGCACCTAAGATGAAAATTTCAGACCCCTCCATGATTTCTAAGTGGGAGAACTTGCAATTTCGCAGGGTGTTCAAATACTTATTTTCCTCACTGTATAATATGCAAAAATACCATAAAATAGGGCTGATTTGATGAATAGCATATTACAACTGCTAGTGTCCAATCTCACCTCAACCAGTTCTTCATCTGGCGTTGCAGGTGTTCGATCCATACGTAAAGAGGCCACAGAGGAAGTCTCAGAGTCCATTGACTCCTCATCATACCCAAAGAATGTGTCCACAACAACATGCCGCTGAACAGGAAATTAATAGTTTAAAAATCTAAAAATGATTCATATTAATTACTTTGACATTATGATACCACACGTTATTTTCAATGTAAATAGGCATGATGATAAGCTCCCCGGACAAAAACTTAGTCACTTTAGAGAAACTTAGACACCCACCATAAGCTCCGCCACCTAGGTGCGCAAGGAGGCAGGACAAAAAAGAGATAAATAACAAGAAGGATGCAAACACAAGTAAGCAAAAGTAAAGGGGCAAAGCCAGAGTGCAAATGCAACAAAAACCCCGAAGGGGAAGGGATAACTAAATCAACAAGTAATACTCTAAAAAAACAGCAACGAACAGAAAAGGCGTGGGTGAGCTGAGCTCTCCTCATGCAAAATGAAACTGAAAGTGCTGCTGCCAAAAAAGGCGAGACCGGAACGCGAACGTTGAGACCCGAAATGAGAAATGGTGAAACAAAAGCATGCGATAGTAACCCAGAAAAAAGGACACTCAAAACCCGAAAAAAATGATTACTCAAACGCAGAGAGAAAAAGCACGTAAAGCATGAAGTACAGAGTGAAGCAAGAGTCAAACGAACGAGATGCACAGAGCGATCAAGGACGCAACAAGACACCTCAAACGCTGCTGTATTTATAAAACCGCTCACAGGTGTCTCTTGTGCGGCCTTGATTACTTTTCTGTGCATGCGTGATCTCGTGCTGGGGTGGTCGGTGGAGCACGGGCGCCCTCTGGTGGCGCGAGTGGCAGTGGTAATAGTACCCCCCAGGAACGGCCCCCGACGTATCCAAACCAGCAGTGTGGTTGGGCTGGAACTCTCTTACGAGTTCTGGGTCCAATATGTTGTGGGCCGGCACCCAAGATGTTCCTCCAGCCCATACCCCTCCCAGTCGACCAAGTACTGGAGGGCTCCTTGTACTCCTCTCCTGCCAGGAGTTCAGTATATGCCAAACAGTGTATGCCGGGGCTCCCTCAATGAGGCGGGGAGAGCAGGCCGTGAGGCTGGAACGTTGCAAAGAAACGGTTTGAGCAGAGATACGTGGAAGGTGTGGGTGACCTTCATCGCGGGGTAAGGTCCAACTTATATGCAATGGGGTTGATCCGCCATCCCACCTTGAAGGGGCCCATGTACCTCAGCACGAGTTTCCCAGTGGCTCCCCAGATGGGAAGATCTTTGGTGGACAGCCAAACTCGCTGTCCCGGTCTGTAGGTGGGTGCTGGCCAGTGCCTACAATCGGCCTGCCAGCGCATGGTCTCACCGGCCCATTCAAGGGCTGCCTGGGCACTCCTCCAAGCCTCTCGGCAGTGTCGGACATACCACCCATCTGATGGCACAGCTCTGTCATCCAGCAGGGCTGGGAACAACGGTCCAGGGAACCCGAACTGGCACTCGAAGGGGGACATCCCTGTAGCCGAGTGCCGCTGATTATTGTAGGCAATCTTCGGCCACAGGAGATGTCTGCCCAGGAAGTGGGGGTTCCCTGCCATCAGGCAGTGGAGCACATGGGCCAATTCTTGGTTGACCCTCTCTGTTTACCTGTTGGATTCTGGGTGGAAGCGCGACAACAGGCCAGCAGGATGCTGCCCAGAATCAGGAGCCACAGTCTGACACAAGATCCTGGAGAAAACTGTGCACCCGGGTGACCTGCAGGAGGAGGAGGTCTGCCTTCTCCTTGGCTGAGGGCAATTTAGGCAAGGTGACAATCTTGGCCGCCTTGGAGAATCTGCCAACCACAACAAGTACGACAGTATTTCCCCTGGATGGAGGCAGCCCGTGATGAAGTCAAGGGACATGTGAGACCATGGCTGCCAGGGAATCTGTAGAGGGTAGAGGAGGCCAGCGGGGTGCTCCCTGGAGGCCTTGTTGGTGGCGCAGGTTTGGCACCAGGCAATGAAGGCTCTGACATCGTTGTCCATACCCAGCCACCAAAAATGCCATTTTAAGATGTCGGTAGTCCCAGCTACACCAGGTGTACCAAAACAGCTGCAAATGATTAGACCTTCAATAACGAGGACATTGGAGGAGGCTGTCTTATTTAAATCTCAGACATTAATTTGTTGAATTTTATTGTCGAAATGAGTGAGATCCAAAGAGCTATCTGAAGCCTTTAGAAAGAAGGCTGTATATGCATCTGAGTGTGGGAAGGGATGTAAAAAGGTCTCAAAACAATTAGAAATCAGCCATTTCACTGTCCGGAAAATTATTTACAAGTGGAGACAATTTTAAACTAGATTTGCATATCCTGAAGGAACTACAGCAGTCCTTGAAACATGCCAAGTAGAAAGAATGTGGGTTTGGCCGCAAGAAGGGGTAACCCTTCTGGGCATATCCCAACAGTTTTGGGTTCTTGCAGGGGCATATCCCAACACATTTTGGGGCATTTCCCAACACTGTTGGAATTTTGTGTGGGTGTGTCCTAACACCTTTTGATGTGTGCAGCCCAAAGGGCATCATATGTCACCTCAGGGAGTAGCCGATTTTCATGTTCAAAGGCTGAATGAATTATAGTCATTGCCCTGCCAGGGAGCTCTGTGCCCTACCATGGACTGCTTGGGTTTAAATAGCAGAACCAAACATGGCAATTTTCCATGCTGTTGTCATGAAGCCCGCTGTGGCATGATTTGCTGTGGAGGCAGTGATCAGGAAGTAGTCTGAGTGGAATTACATCTCCTGGCAGGCACAGGTATGTAGTGCTCGCTACTGGTCTTCAGCTAGTTATAGCTGATAAGTGACACCTGGGCAGAGAGCTTTATTAACCAGTTCTCAGCAGTGTTGTTTGTCATGCCCTTGAACCATTTTGTGTGATTTTCCGCTGACCTGCCATTGTTCACTGCATTTCCGTGTTTGACTTGTTGCCAGCCCTTTTGGTCCTTTCAGCGGGTGGCTTAAATGCCAGTTCTTTCACTTCATTTCGCGTTGGGCTTAAAAGCCAGCACTTTCACTCCGTTTCACATTTAGCTTTAAAGCCAGTGGTTTCTCTCCATTTTGGGTTTAGCTTAAAAGCCAGCGCTTTCACTTTGTTTTGCGTTTAGCTTAAAAGCCAGTGCTTTCTCTCTATTTTGCATGTGGCTCAAAGGCTGGTACTTTAGCCTCGTTTCACATTGGGCTTAATGCCACTATTTTCATTCTCAGACGATAGGGGCCATGTGAAGCACTATGTGCATCACGTCACCCCAGAGTGTAGCTGGGTGCGATTTTCATGTCTGCAGGTCAAAATCTTACTGAGTTAAGACCTGGGGCATCATATATCAACTCAAGGTGTAGCCAAGTGCACGTGTACTGAGCTGTCAAAAGCTGACAATTACAGTTACTGCTCTGCCAGGGGCCACTGTGCCCTGCCTTGGATCTCAAGAGCCCATAAGGCATCACAGGTCACCTTAAGGTGTAAAAGTGTGCCGTCTTAAAAGTAAAGGTAAAAGTGTGCCAATTTTCATGGTTCTATGTCAAAAGCTGACTGAATTACTGAATAACATAAGTGGGCATTCCAAGTATTTTGATTGCGTGCGGAGGCATGTTGTAACTCTTTTGACAGCATGCGGGAGCGTGTCCTAAGTCTTTTGGAGGCATGGGGGGCATGTCCTAACTCTTTTGGAGGTGTACATGGGCATGTCCCAACTCTTTTGGTGCTTGTGAGGACACGTGCTAACTCTTTTTGCCGCGTGCGGGGGCATGTACTAAGGCCTTTGGAGGCCCCAGGGTTGTGTCCTAACACTTTTGGGCACAAGCAGGGGTGTGTGATAAAGTGTGTATTGTGTGTGTGTCGCATGAGTGTGTGTATGTGTTGAGGAAGTATGTGTGTGTGTGTGTGTGTGTGTGTGTGTGTGTGTGTGTGTGTGTGTGTGTGTGTGTGCTGTATGTATGATGCATATGTAGAGACAGAGAGGAGAGGGGGACATGCACCGCTGCTCCGAGCCTGTGAGAATGTGGCAGTTACAGTTTGAATCTGAACATACCATCAATGTATTTATTTGAGGAGACTTTTATTTTTAAACTTCAATCTATTAAAAACTATATGCCAGTTCTTTCACTTCATTTCGCGTTGGGCTTAAAAGCCAGCACTTTCACTCCGTTTCACATTTAGCTTTAAAGCCTGTGGTTTCTCTCCATTTTGTGTTTAGCTTAAAAGCCAGCGCTTTCACTTTGTTTTGCGTTTAGCTTAAAAGCCAGTGCTTTCTCTCTATTTTGCATCCGGCTTAAAGGCCGGTACTTTAGCCTCGTTTCACATGTATTAAACGCAGAAATGTGTGGAAGAACAATAATAATAATAAGAAGAAATATGAGTGATAACAATATGCAGTGCTTCTTAAGCACTGACAACTGCCAACATTTCCAAGTCAGGCCATCCTAGCAAGTTCAGTCCAAAAGCAGACTGCAAGATGCATAAAGAAGTCTCCAATAATCCTAAAATGTCAACAAGGGACCTACAGGTAGATGTTGGCACAGTCATAGTGTATGCATACACCATCAGAAAAAGACTGCACAAGTTTCACGGGAGCTATGCAAGGTAGAAACCCTTGCTGTAAAAAAACATTTAGGCAAGACAAAATTTCCAGAGAACATCTAGACAAAGACCAGGACTTCCAGAACAAATGTTGTGCTGTGGACAAATTAATCCAAAGTTTAATTATTTAGACTCAGTAACAGAAGACATGTTTGGTTCACACCAAACACAGCATTTGAGTACAAGAACCTTATACCAACAACCTTATACCTTATAGCCCTCTATCATATAATCCACAGGGTGTTTGAGGAAAATGTGAGACAATCTGTCCAAAAACTGAAGTTGAAGTGGAGATGGACCACGTAACATGACCAAAACATTCCAGTAAATCCACCACGAAATGGCTCAGAAGAACGAACTGGATAGTTCTGGATGCTGTGGGGAGATATGAAACGGGCTGTGCATGCAAGAAACTCCTCAAACATCATATAGCTGAAAGAATTCTGCATGGAGGAGTGGGTATAACTTTCTCCCTGTCAGAAATTGATAGATGGTAATAGGAAACATCTAACTGAGGTTATTTCAGCCAAAGGGAAATGTACAAGCTATTACTGCATAGGGTGTGCTAACTTTTCCCCCCACAAGAAATTTACATCTTTGTTTATTAGATTTTACAATTTATGTTTACAATAATTTCTTCAATTTTAACTGTTTAGTTACATGAACTCCATCTCTCAATAAGGTACAAATGAAGCTCAAAAGCCTTTATGTTTAACTATGTCCTAAAAGAAAAAAATATGTATTTAGTGCAGTCCCACTTATGATGAAACCCAATTGTCATTATGGCACAAATAAAACAGTGGTTATTAAATTTAACCTGATAATATAATACCTTAATAGGTCGACTTCGTTTATGCCGCTTCTTCCTCAGGAGTTTTTCTCTATCCTGAAAAGTGACAGTCATAGTAACAAGGAATGAAATATTTACTCAATTTTCATACCTGTTTAACGCAATTCATGGTTGCCAGGGGCCTAACCAGCAGCACAACTTGTAAGGAAGAAACTAGAACATCGCAGGGCACATCCTTAAACATACACGCTAAATTGTTTTTAGCCTTCTGTAACCAGGAAAATTAAAGACATGGATCCAGAGGCAAGATATAAACCAGGGTAGCCATTGAGCCACTGGTTTATATCCCACCCTTTGTGAGGTGAAGTTGAAGAATATGTACGTGAGATGGAGGTTTTGTGTGGTAGCCACAAGTTAGTGTTCCTCATGCCATTAAGTCTAGGTGATGCCAGACATGTGATGTCATAAGTACTCGAATATGTGTTCGCTCGCCAGAGTTGCTAAGTCTATTGAGTGTAAGGGCTGGGTTTGTGCAACATGAGGTAACAGGCAACAGGGGTGCCCCCAGTATACAGTTAACCTCTATTATCTAAACACTTCTTACTCTCTTTGTGGTGTTACCATCCATACCAGAGACAACATAGACTCCACTTTAAGGTAATAAATAATACCTTTAACCAGACAGAACACGGACAATTTAATCACAGTACGTATGTTCAAATATCTCTAATATGTAGGTATCAGAAGCATTCATTTAAAAAAAACAAACACAAAATAAATTAAATTCATTAAATAATATGAAGGGTGGCATGGTGGTGCAGTAGTTAGCACTGCCACATCACAGCTCTGAAATCCCTAATTCAATCCTGACCCCAGGCTCTGTCTGTGTGGAGTTTGCATGTTCTCCGTGTCCAAGTTGCTTTTCTCCAGGTACTCCCCCCACATTGCAAAGAAATGCCAGTTAGGTTAATTTGTTTTTCCAAAGGGCCCTTAGTATCTGAGTTTGTGTATGAGTGTGTGACTGTGTGTGCCCTACGATGAATTGGTACTCTGTCTATAGTTGCTCATGCCTTGCACCCTGTATGGCTGGCTAGGCACCGGCTTTCCCACGACCCTTCCTAGAATCAAGTCAATAAGAAAATGAAAGAATGAATGAAATAAAGAATAGTTGAATAAATAAATAATATGGCTGAAAGAATGCCAGATGAATTACCAAAACAAATGTCTCAAAAATGACCAAGACAATAAGGCTTTACAGGATGCACATTCAAAATGTGAAAACGACCAGTAGCTTGTAATATCTTACTTACTCTAGTAAGTTCATCAATCATACTCTGCTGCTCCAGAACCTGTAACTTGAGGAACTCGATCTCCTGATCATCCTGAGCCTGATCCAAGTCATTCAAGGACTTCAGCTTCTTTAGTGGTGGATGAGAAGTGATCTTCTCTTTCTGATGATAGAAAGATTTAATGCCAGATGTAATGACAACAGTGAAGTGTATTTAGTTCAATTAGCAATCATGAACAGTTGATTTGATAACATTTATTATTCTTTAGGATGACAAGTTCTCGCTATATTTTAAATCTAGTTTATACAGCACATATAGGTGTCACATACTGTACTAGCATTTTGTAAACCAGTACAAATGTTAGAAGATGGACCCAGGTGACAATGACGTGTGACAAGTGTGTCAGAACAGTGTATAGCATGTTATGAGTTGGGGGCGAGAGGACCCACATGCAAAACAGCTTCAAAAACACTGGTAGATATATTAAACTCAACAAATAGAAACTAAAAGATAACCAAAACCAAAACTAAAGAACCCAAAAAGGCAACCAAAATAAAATGCCTTACCGGCCAACCCCCGGATCGGCCGAAGCTAGGACACACTAGAGGATGAAGACATGTCAAATGCCCTTCGGCGGGCCATGACAAACGGCCAGGTAGGGACGAAGGGGAGAAAGCAAGGTAGGTGGCGTAGGGACTGTCCCCGGACAATGCCCCAGCCTGCAGGTTACGCACACATCCTGGCTAGGCCACTGCCTGGACCCTTTAGGTGTGGCCGGTGCATGGCCAGATCGTGGGGCATCTCCTTGGCCTTGGCCGCTGCCATGTGGTTTCTCTCCACCCAGGCCGTACCAACACGCCCAGGCAGGGATCCAGGACGAGACCGGTGGGGGGGCATACGATGCAGAGGGATGAAACTGTCCCTACTGCCAAAGCCTACCTTACTCCGGTCTCCTGACCATACTCCACCCTCCCTCTACGAAGGAAGGGTGGTACCTTCGTCCCTAACTCCCTCTTTACACCATTACATAGGAGGCTGGTGTGCTCACCTTACTTCCACTTTAAATCCGAATGCGGCGCCGCACAATGCGTAGAAAACAAAACTGCGTGCAGCTGCGAGGCTAGAGAGGCACTAATAACATCTTTCTCTTTTCCTATGTTGCAGATCCTTCTGCTGGCATGAGGCATGTCCCAGCTGGTGTGCTCTTCCCACCTGTTTTGCGGCGCCGCATGGAGTTTCAGTTTCCACCCATTTTGCGGTGAGCTTTTTTTATTTTATTTATTATTATTATTTTTTTTTTATTTATTTTATTTTTATTTAAGATCCCAGCAAAATTCCGAGATACAAGTCGATTCGGGTAGCTGCCGCTAGTTGGCAAGTTGGCGCATGGGTGCAGAATCGGCAACACAACACCAGCCAGTGATGAGAAGAGAATGATGTAAATAGAAGTAAAGCAAGAAATAATAGAAAAACATGAGCGTGGTGTACGAGTGACTGAACTGGCAGGACTGCAGTACATCTACAATTTGTACCATCCTTAAACAAAAGGATGCCATCACAGGCCTTTGTGGTTTCATTTTAAATAAAGAAAGTGTGGTTTTAGTTTTGTTTAAAGTAAAGAAAATGCAGTTTTAGTTTACATTTTAAGTAAAGAAAATGCAATTTTAGTTTACATTCTAAGTAAAGAAAATGCAGTTTTAGTTTACGTGTCTATAGTCCCTGCATCCCTTCCTCCCTCCTCCTCCTCCTCCTCCATTCACCTCCGTTAGCTGAACTCGTCTGTCTCCAAGGTAAAAATACAGTACTAAATAACACTTTTTTTCTTTTATTTCATATATTTTGCGTCATGAAATGGGGGGCGAGGTGTAAAAGGAGGACCCAAACGCAGACGGCTTCATGAATAATGGTAGGCTTTATTTAACATAAATAAGGGAACTAAAAGGAACAGAAGCAAAGTAACAAATAAAGCCCAAAAACAAAACCACAAAAGCCAAAATGGCACACCCCCAAAGGCCGACGAGGCTAGGACACGTAGGGACAGCTTAGGACACGTCCAAGGTGAAGTGGAACCGATTTTACAGCCGGCGGACCGGTCCAACCAACCACACCTATGTGGCAACCGTTTTTACGGTCGGATGTCCCAAACTGGCCAACCTCGGGACGAGGGAGACCAGGGGAGGTCCGGCAGGGTGCAGTGCAGGGACAGGCCCAAGCAATGACCCACCTGAGGCAGCAAGGAACCTGTGGTGTTCTCGTGTGGACCCTTTAGGTCCGGGGTGCAGGGGGTGCCGAAGGGATCTGGGCGGCGCAGAGATGCAGATAACTGCTCCTACACTGACAACTGAGCCCTACCGGTTACCTCCAGGCTCCAACCTGTACACTGCCCTTCCTCTACGAAGAAAGGGTGGATACCTTGGTCCTTCACCTTCTCTGGCACCAAAAGAGCGAGATCCCCGTTTGTGCGCATTGTGCGGTACATATGCACCAGCCTCGGGACGGCCTAGCATAAAGAGAGGAAAACCCACGCATCTACTAACCCCGTCTACAATGCCCCATAATAACAGTGCGAGCTGCAGCAGATCGTAACGATCGCTGGGCTAAAAGATGTTAAACGCAGCTTACCGTGAAGATGACCCGGCGATGAATAATCCACGCAGCTCGCTTTTAAAGCCATAGCTCAGCTGAATCCAATGTAATACTAATTACTCATGGCGCCCGCATGCGTGATCGGCGACAAATTTAAGAAGACACAGCTGTGCGACGTCAGTCCCATACCAGGTTGCCAGGTGGTAAATAAACCCCCACCTGGAATGACGCCTGACATTTTGTTATGCGTTGGTAAAGTATACACGTGTGTTTCTT
Source organism: Loricariichthys derbyi (assembly GCA_033118015.1). Taxonomy (NCBI): domain Eukaryota; kingdom Metazoa; phylum Chordata; class Actinopteri; order Siluriformes; family Loricariidae; genus Loricariichthys; species Loricariichthys derbyi. Next base: position 592 of record JAVSBU010337861.1, on the reverse strand, counting down.
AATTAAAAACATGTATTTCATAATTTAGGATGGTTTTAGGATGTTTCACTGGGTTGGAACAGATTAAATCTATTTCAGTTATTTAAAATAACTGTAAAAATTTTAAATGGGAGAAATTTGTTTGATATACAACACCATTCATAATTATTGGCACCCTGGTTAAGAAGTGTTCTTTGGCTTCTAATAAATTATTTTTTTAAAAACATAATATAGGACAACAATGCAAAAAAGAGAAAATCTAAGCTTTAATTCAAGTGCCTTTATTTGGTGGCAAAAAATCACACACATTAAGAAGTAAATCTTTTGAATGAAATCATGTGTGCCACAATTATTGGCACTCCTGGTGTTAGTACGTTGTACAACCTACTCTTGCCAACAAGACAGCACTTCTCCTATAACTCTTCACAAGATGGGAGAATACAGAAAGAGGGATCTTTGACCAATCCTCTTTGCACAACCTCTCTAAATCGTCCAGAGTCCTGGGTCTTCTCCTATGCACTCTCATTTTCAGTTCACCCACAGGTTTTCTATTGGGTTGAGGTCTGGGGACTGAGATGGCCATGAGAGGAGCTTGATTTTGTGCATTGAGAAC
>JAVSBU010337851.1:0-10809 GCA_033118015.1 Loricariichthys derbyi | reverse complement strand
TATATATGATGTGAATCTGATAATAAAGAGAAATACACACATTTATTTTCACTTATTTCATGTCTTTATATTTCATGTATTTCATGTCTTTATTGATTTTATGCATTACATTACATTAATTTGCTTTATTTATGCTTTAAATGATTAATTACATATGAATATAGATGTAAAAAACATTTTGGGGTCTGGAATGTATTAGTCCTGTGTACATTACTTCTTGTGGGGCAATTTGATTACAAATCATTGAAACAAACTTCTGGAACTTGAGTCGTGGATTTTTGAATTCTGCAGTTCTACTGTACTTTGAGTATAGTAGAGTACTTTATAAGCTTTATGTTAATATTCTTATCCAAAGTGTAGTTTGTGCTTTATGCATGTTGAGGGACCACAGCAGCATGTAAGTCACATGGTGGGTCTTATTTAGATGTATAATTTATTACATTCAAAAAAGTTTTCATACCCTTTCAGTTTTATGCTAAAATAAAACAAAATCCAGTTTTTCCCTATCATTCTGTACTCAGTACCCCATAATGAAAACGCGAAAACAGAATGTCCTAGTTACTGTGGTTCCTAAATGCTTTCATATTTAGGAAGGAAAAAAATTTCACAACTGGTGGTGGTATCCTATTACGGTATCACAGTCAGTACAGTATCACAGACTGCATGGTTAGGTGCTGGGTTTTATACGCCTCTAGCATTGGGAAAGAACAAAACACCTGAAGCCATTGATTAAGAGGTGTCCCCAGTATTTTTGTCCTTATATTGTATGTTAATTAGCTTTGGCACAACTACTTTGTAGCTACACTCATTGGAAAATTTTACCATGATGATTATTACAGTTTGTTTCATTTATTTATGCTTTCTTTAGCTGTGATTCGCCTAAAAGTAATTGTGTCTTGAATTAAACTAAAGTAAAACTTTTTAGCTTTTTAGCCCCTCTGGTCTGTGTCACATTGCAACCCCAACTTGGGGTTTGAATCCAGTCCTCATGAACTGTTGGCTCTTACCTCAGAGCCGCAGAAGCTCACATAGTTTTAGCATGAACAAAATGTTTTAGAAAAGAGCTGAATAAAAAAGTATGACATGGCTTTATTGGTGCTGGTGTAGTGAATGAAGATATAAAAATAAAAAATGCAAGCGTATGTTTAAGAGCTGAAAAATTCCTGTAAGGGACAGATATTCAATTTCCAAATAAACTAAAGTTTTAGGGGTGAATGCAGAGCCATATATTAAGAATGTTTGACAAATGATAGTTAATATTACAAAAGTACTTCACTGCTTTCTTCTTCACTCTGTGTTATTCACGTCATCGGTCACTGGTTTTAATTTTATGGCTCATCGGTTTATATTTTTTAAACCAACTTTCAAACAAATGATGATTTGATGCAATGCACGGTTGTTTTTAGTAAACACGTACTTCTAGAAAGAAAAAATACTAATAATGCCAGCACAATATTGGAAATAGAGGTATGTGCTATCTAAAGTCTGCATTACATATTTGGAAACAGGTCGTTGACAGAAATAGTCTTTGACCGAACATTATCATAGGGTATTTTCACAAGAAAACTGTGTGTAGATGATACATAAATGTGTCAAGAAACATGTGGAACGCTATCATCTACACAACATCTAAAGCCTAAACTGTTATAAACATACTAAAGCATTTGTAATTACGAAAATTCACTTAACAATAGTATAATGGATCTGATAATTTTGTTTGACAGAAGCCAACACTGATAGACAGTATAACGAACAACACGGAAGATCAGCCAAAACGGAGACTCAACAAGTGATTGTGAACCAGTTTATATAGTTATAGATTAGAGAAAATAATACAGTCAGTGAGGGACAAACAAATGAGTACTACTTACTATAGGACAGGTACACACACTTATGAATGCCATTTACAGCTTGTTACTAAAATGTAGAGGAAAGACAAACATGAGTAGCTTACACAAAAAAAGTTTGACGAGTCTCTAGTCCTACCATGAGCAAGCATTAAGGTAGCTAGCTTTCGAGCGAATGACGGATCGCTCTTTAACTCCCGCCTCTGCTCGTGGATGTGCAGCATTAATTGGCTGTTAAGGTGTCCTTCTGTTTATGCAGATTTATTTATTTCCCTCTATAATTTCATTACAATTATAAATTATCCAATTATATGGATAAACATAATCCCATAATCCCAAACATAGTCCCAGATGATACTATGGTGTTTAAAAACTCCAGCAGCACTGCTGTGTTTGAAACTCGTAGCAGTATAACACACACTGCAGAGCTGAGATTGATCCAACACCCTAATAGTACCTGATCTATAGTGGTCCTGTGGGGGTCCTGACCACTGAAGAACAGGGTGAAAGGAGGCTGACAAAGTAAATCCTTATAAATGTTGTTTAGAGAAAAACAGTTCTCCAACAAGAGCAATTCGAGATTTGTATTAGATTAAAGCCATTTGTGATCATAACAGCTTCATAAACTCATAATTTAATTCAGAGTTCTCATTAGTCATTCATTTTTTTTCATAACCGCTTAATCCTGATCCAGGAGCGGAGGTGAGACAGTGCTTAGCCAGCAGCACAGGGCTTGAGGCAGGAACAACCCTAGACAGGACACCATTCCATCGTAGAATACATGCACTCACAGAAACAAAGACACACACTAGGGTCCTTTAGAGACACCGATTAACCTAACGCATGTCTTTGAACTGTGGGAGGAAACAGGAAGAAAAGCCACACGGGGAGAACATGCAAACTCATGCTCACTAATCAGTTGAATTTGAAAGGTCTGCAGGGGGACATAAAACCAGGAAGTAATTAGTAAAATGTCCTCATAATAGTGTTTAGATGTCTATTTCAAATGTCTTAATAATGTTAACATTCACTGTAAGGTTCTGTTGTGGCTTCTGTAAGAAATCTGCCTTTCAAAATGACAGCGAAATGTGATGCCTTAATGATTTAAGTCTGCTTCAGTTAAAAAATGCTGTTTAAAAACCGCATTTGAAATATTTTTTTGTTCGTACTGCATTAAATCCGTTATTTGACATTGAACCATCCATTATAGGAAGCTTCAATCTTAACAAAACTGTGATTAATCATCATTAATTACAGCAGAACGTGTGATTACTTAGTAAATTGTTTTTAATTGATAGCCCTAAGATGAACATGAGCAGCTCTAACCACGAGCCTGGCAGCTTTGCTATGTGATTATTTGAATCAAGCGTTATGATAAATAAGAATTTTAGGATTTGAGTTTAAAGGTAAGAATATTTTCCGGCGGCTGCGTTTACCCTCTCCTGCTTAAAAGAGGCCTTTTGATGTGTGGCTAAGCTAATTTCCGCTGATGAGGAGCGCTAATAAGTTGTGTGATGTGTTCTCTTTAGCTCTAAAAGGTGTTACTCCTCCAAATGTCTCTTCTTGATCTCAGATACTTTGATCTCACCTCTCACTGTTTGAGTTAATTAATTAGCACAATGTCCTACATGTTTAACAAATCAACCGCTGATTTACCGCTCTTTTGTGTTTGATGGCGTGGCCACTCATATATTGGTTACAATGAGCTGTTTAAGGCTACAGAGGATTGGCCAAAAGACTTTCATGTTCGCGTTAACGCTTCTTCTATGTGTTTAGCTGAGTTTGTTCACTATATTGTTCTTCAGATCTTCTTCATGGCATAGATTCAACATTCCCCTTAGAGTTTGCTCCAAGTTGACATGGTAGCATCATGCAGTTACGCAAGATTTGTCGGCTGCACATCCAGTAGAGCACATTCAAGAAATCAGTTTGAAATGATTTGAGATTTGTGACAGAGCACGTTATCCTGCTTTGAGTAGCCATCAGAAGATGGTACACTGCTCATAAAGGGATGAACATAGTCAGCAACATTAGATGAGCTGTGGCATTTAAACGATGCTCAGGTGGTATTAAGTGGTGTAAAGTACCATTAGACCACCACTATCCTGAACCATTCATTTAATGCAGGATGGATCCGTGCTCTCGTGTTATTTGTATCAAATTGTGACCTTACCCATCGTAATGTAACGGCAGAAATCAAATCAGATCACGCAACATTTTTCTTTTACTGGTTCCCAATTTTGGTGCGAATTGCCACCTCAGTTTCCTGATTTCAGCTGACAGGATTGGCACCCGGTGTGATCTTTTGCTGCTGTAGCCCATCTGCATCAAGGTTTGACGTGTTCGCAGATGCTCTACTGCATAACTTGTAGCAAATTGATATTTGAGCTACTGTTGCCTATCTATCAGCTCCAACCAGTTTGGCCGTTCTCCCCTAGATTAGTGAACTTCTGCCACACCTCTGGAGGACAGAGCAGGCCTGTCCCAATCTTATAATGTGTTTTTCAACTTCTGAAACACATGACAGGATTCATAGTTTGAACAAAGGGTTTTACTGAGCTATTTTGGCAATTGACCCAAAATTGAGAGGGAAAGCAGCATGTGTGATGTAAATCCACAGGGTGACACTGATCGCAATCCATAAAGGAGATGACTGATATTATTGCAGGCCCCTCATTGGGAGCTATCTGTTTTCATGCTGTTGCTGTTTTACAAAGTGCCATAATGGATCGGATTGACGCACCAGGGTTTCAGAAATGTGTCGCTTGAACGTCTCATCACATCTCGAGACGGCACAATCTGATCTCCTGCACGAGTATATGTTGAAACACACCAGAATTCGTAGCTGTTCTCACATCTTCACATGACTGAAGCAATCTTGATGTGTTCTGAGGTTTGATGGAAAATATGTAACTTATTTTCTGTACTCCTGCCTTTCTTTGAGTCACTCAGCTTGTCATGACTACGCTCTGTCAGTTCCTGTCCAATATTTCAAGAAAACTTTTTCTCCACCCATTCTGCCAGATTCTGCCTGGCACGTGCATGGTTATTAATGTGGCCTAGGATTACTAAACTCTTACCCTTGTAGTTCTATGTATACATGCAAACTCTGCTATACATATTCCCACTACTCCACTGTACTGAATGGTGATAAGAGAATAGAAGAAGCAGATGGTCTCCGTCTTACCTCTGCTTAGTGTAACGTACTGGTCTGTGCCACCATGTTGCCCAACCAGTGGACCTCTCATAGTCCTTTGGAATATTCAGCCTCCAATCCCTGCATCTGATGGACGAGAGTACATAAGAACAGACAAAGCCATGGTGTATTGCTGTACCTTTGTAGAGGTGTCTGCAGTTCAGAATCGCAGGAAAATCTGGATAATTTTCTAGATTGCAAAGTTTGTGAACAGAAAATCGAAAAGATAAATTTAGATAATAGGAGATGACTGAGCACAAACAAAATAGAAAGTAGGTTTTTGAAGGGTGGGAGTAGAAAAAAAGAAAATCTAAAATAAACTAGGAAAAAAGATTATTTCAGTTGCACACTGATTTTCAGACTTTGGGATACATTTCAGTCTGTGGACTAAAACACTATCAACATGTTGTGCTAGTTATATGAAATATGGGAAATATTTTTATTTAGAAATTAAACTCTTGATAAATATTTTTCTTTACTTTAAAAGAAACTAAAAAGAGGTTTAAAACAATAAAATTATTACAATCTCAATGAATGCCCTGGAACTAAATAGAAAATAACTCCTTGTGTTTTAAAATATTTGATTTATTTAATTTGTTCAATGTTTGCAGTGTAGCTACTAGAGTATTTGGTAATACATATGCTGCTAGATGTTTAGGCACAACCTTCAAAAAATGAGCTGCTTGAGATGTGAACAAAGAAATTAATTCAGTTTACCTTTAAATTGACATGATATTTTAAGTGGATACATTATTCAATCGTAGTAAATAATAAACAAATTACGGATATGACACCAGACAATATTGGTTAACTAGCTGAAAACTGACTTTGTCAAGCGTACCGCAAACAAATTACATCAAATTATTTTAATTAATGGCAATTTTTCCTGATCAAGGAGAAAATTATGGAATCATGTTGAGGAAGAAATTATGCGATCCTCAACAAATAAATTACAAGCAGTACTTTTTTTCACCTCCTCAGGTTTTTACGAAGGCTTAAATTCTTAGGACGTCTAATGAAAGTCACTACTATGCATCTGGCTAGTTCTAGCTTTCTCGAATAGCGATCGAAGGATGAGCTTTGTAGAATGGAGTCTTGTAAGGATCAGTTTTGTATTACATAGGCTAACATGAATTGAGAGCTATGGCAAATTCTTTAGGCTAACCTGAAGTGAAAACAGACAGAGGCTAATTAGCCAGGAAGTGAGGACAGACAGAAGCAAATTCTATAGGCTAACACAGTGAGAAGAGAAAGAGGCTAATTGGCTAGCCTAATATAGTGAGAACGAGACAGAGGCTAATCCTCTAGGCTAACACAGAGAACAGAAAGAGGCTAATTGTGTTAACCTAGCCAATTAGCCTCTTTTTGTTCTCACTTCCTGCCCACTTAGTCTCTCAGAAGCTATTTCTCTAGGCTAGGTTGCAAATAGGCAGCCAGCTGTGGAAGGGGAAAAGGGTCAAAAGGGAGCCATGTAGGATGATGTAGCTGCTCCTGACGTACAACAACGTGACAGCTAAATTATTTGATTTTTTTTTTTTTTAAAAGAAACACTGATATCAGGGTAAACTGGAATAGGTGAATCTTATATCTCCTAAGCCAGTGCAAATTTGTGATTTCCTGTGACTAACATGGAATTACTAATAATTTCTTTCCTTTTTCACCTTGAATCGCAATTATGAATCATATTTGTTGACTGAAACCTCACCTTTTAGCCAGGACTGTCCTTTATGCCCCTTTTTGTGATATCCACAGCAGTTCATAAATTAATCAGGAGTGTAAAAAATTTGGCTTTGTGTGACTGATGTCAAGTTATGTCTCCACAGAGAAGACATTAGGACGGCCAACGTCGTCGCCGCTGAAGCCGTCACCTGCCTCGTCATTGACAGAGAGTGAGTTTCGTCTGTTTTGTGTGTCTTGAGTGTCTTTTTCTCAGTGTTAACAATTATATTAGCCCCTGATTTCTGGTGTTTGTCTCGTTACTGTCAAGTTTCAATGACGTTATTCTAGTCACAGTCATGCAGGGTACACAAAGTAAACCCTGTAACTTCTGTGCTCTGTAAAAGAATTTGATTATATGAAATTATTCTGGCATTACACTTCTCAGATCTCCATGTGCATGAAACCCCCAGTACTACAACAGCAGGGGGTACAGCTGGGGATACTAACAGCCATTATTGCACTCCCATCAGACATCAGCAGCACCACTGCTTATTTTGGCGGCAGCATAGGCATGTTGGCACTTGAGAAAGCCTGAGCTCCAGTCTCATGTCCAAACTGTGGGAAATATTTAATAAAGCATACCTGAGCCCATACATGTCCACAGTTCACATAAAACAGAGCCTTCTAATGGCCATGCCAGTTCCTCAGTCTCACATCTGGAGACAGTATTTGGAATTGAACCAGCATCCCGTTTTGAATTTGGTCTTGGAATGAAAATCCAAATGTATGCATTGCTATATTTGTAGGCTCAGTGTGAAGATTACCAAATGTAATTAGTATGTACCATACATTCACTGGCTACTTATCAACTGCATTTTGGTATGTAGACGTAGTCAGGACAAACAAACTGAGTTTCAAAATGGGGAAGGAAGGAGATACAAGTGACTTTGAATGTGGACTGGTTGTTGCTGATCTGGATGTTCATGCACAGCCACCTCTGGAGTTTACAGTGAATGGTCCAAAAAAGGCAAACAGTAAGGAAACATCTAGTGAGCAGCAGTTCTCTGACTAAAAATGCCTTGTTGATGCCAGGGGAGAATAGCCAGAGTGGTTCAGTTAATACACAAATTATGCATCTCTGAATGCACAACACGTCAAACCTTGAAGCAGATGGGCTATAGAAGCAGAAGACCACACCGGATGCCACTCTTGTCAGCTATTAGGAGGCAATTGTGGCTAAAAATCGCGCTGGCTCACCAAACTTGGACAGTGAAAAATTGGAAAAACGTTGCCTGGTCTGCTGATGAATCTCGATAAGCATCATGGATGTGCAGCCGACAAATCTGCATATGTCAATACGGACCAACATCTCTGAGGAATGTTTCCAGAACCTTGATGAATCTATGCCATGAAGAGTTTGGAAAAGCAGAAGAGGGTCCAACCCAGCACTAGCACTGTGTACCTGCTAAACTGGCCGGTTAGTGAATATGAAGCATTTTTGCAGCGGCATATTGATTATTTTGGACTAGACTCAAACTCAGCCATCTAGTCCTAGTAATGTTCTTCTACTTCATTAGTGTGATTGCCTATGGCAATCACACTATTGTTATCCGAAGGTCATCTATCTTCTTCTTCTTATTCAGCCGTTTTTTGACACGCTATTTCACCCGCAGTTTTCGAGATATCGACACGGGAGAAACCCCGAAACATGCAGAATTCTCAAGAGACGGTTGCTTGTATACAGATAAGAAATTGCATGTCGCATTCGCGCGCTATGCGCGAAAACTTGAGCGGCGTTTCCCATTGACTTAACATTACGGCCAAATTTGGACGGCCGTAACTCTGACACTTTTTGAGCTAGAAACATCAAATTCGGCATGCATGGACCATGGGACACCCTGACCCGGCAATTGAAGTCGCAGCGTGATCGAGCACTCCGGTCACTTTTTACCCCGCCCACAATTTCCGGCCATAGGAAACCCATTGAGCACAATGTTATTTGGCCGTTTTTTGATACTTAATTTCGCCTGCAGTTTTCGAGATTTCGACACGGGACAAAAACCAAAACGTGCAGAATTCTCGGGACAAGCTTGCTTATGCACAGTTAATAATTCGCACAGAAAAATTTCCCATTGACTTAACTCTGACACTTCTTGAGATAGAAATATGAAAATCAGCATGCATGGACCAGGGAGCACCTTGACCCGGCAATTGCATCGTGGCAATCACACTCGCATTTTCTGCAGGAAATGCACCTCTCTAGTTTAATTTGTTTTTTTTTTATCTTGGTGTGGCTTGGGATTGCTTTTTTTTTGTTGCTGATTGTTTAAATATAGAACATTTCATTTTTCTTTGTCTTTTTTTTTTTTTTCCGAAAAAATTCAGAGAACTCTAGTGGGGCAGGTCAAAAACATAGCCCAAGAATATCAATATCAGTAATGAGCCATAAACAGCAATAGATGAATGTTCATAAACACACTTTCACAGTGTGACTTCACGAGGGGTTAATAGGCTGGCAAATCAGAGCGCCTGAGCTCAGAATCACAATCAGCTGTGTGTGAATTGAATTGTGGGAGGTAGAGTACGATGTATTGGATAAGCCAGTTGGGAATCTGACATTATAAACGGTTTTCCTCATGTTATACATGGTCAAGAATAAATGTTTGAAGAAAAATATCAGTAAAACATTATTCGATCATGGTTTCCAGTAACATCTGCTAAGACTGCGCAGATGTTACACCACCTGACTAAACAGAGCAAGCTGAATCACAATCAGATTTACTTCCCCCAAACTGTAAAGTATAACTAAACTATAAGGCTTACCTCAAAGCTGGTCTCAAATAAGCCAAATATAGTAATGTGCTGATGTTCAACAGAAAGAACAAAAGAACTTCCAGATGTTTGGCAATCGTCAGACAGTGATAAATGGTTAGAGTGAGAAAGGAAATGAAGACTGTTTATGGCATATCGTAGTCATGAACGCAATTTATGACCAGTTTTTGCTTCAGCTGCTCCAGAAAGGTCACTGACAGATTATCCAGATTAAACAAATTATTTGTAATCAACATTATGATTTATTAAATACCTCAAGATGGTGATCTTTGTTATTTCTTCTGATCCATCCAACTATATTAAAATAGCAGACTTCTGTGAGCGTGTTATTACTGTTAAATGCCAGGGCCACAAAGGGAACAACTGGGAACAGCTGCTGAGGAAGTTAGGAGAAGCTGGCAGGACTATTACGTGCTGCCAGCAGTGCTATTACATTATTTAGCAAGACAAGTGACGGTGAATGCAATACAAGTTCCACCAAATAAGTACATCATAGTGTCGTTGCTGTTTTAGCATAGCATATAGTAGATACTTTTATAGGCTGCAGCCATTGTGCAAAACATGAATCAATTAGTACCTGCCCTTCGCTTGTATTAAGTTCACAATCTTATAGACAGGCCAAAATTGGATAATTTTTCTTCTCAATCAGTCAGTCGGCTTAAAGTGTGTTTAAAAACGCTTGTGGTTCTGGCTAAAGAGCAAAGCACCGTTTAGTTAGCCAGCCCACAAATTTTTGTAGCGGTTGTGTTTTTGGCTAAATCAGGGACTGGGTGATAAACGATTCCTTATGTTTGCTCTGATTCAGTGTTTGTTATATCTGGCAGATTGCAAGATGGATAGACATAACCCAGATTCCACGCATAACACGGACTGAGTGTCGTGTAAATATTAAGATAAATTACGCATTTCTGTTGCGGTATTACCACAGGCAAGCAGCATGGACAAAAATCTTGCATTGTCTCCTTCAGCAACTTCTCAGCGATCGAGGCCAGCATTCAAACACAAACATGGCTAATTAATGATTTAATTTGTAGAACTTGTGCTATAGAGTGCCTTAAGCCTTATACCCCATTCTCACATAGCAGTATTTTGACCTGGGCTGTCATGGCAAGGCCTTTTCCCGTGTTTACTTGAGTTTACTATAGCTTTATCAGGCCGTTTTTGTGATAACGGGAGGGCGTGGCCCAAATACTACGACCCCTGGATAAAATCAAACATGTTCGATTTTTCCCGGGCTTGACGACGAGACCCAGGTTTGGACGCTTTGCCATGGTT
>JAVSBU010337842.1:0-10811 GCA_033118015.1 Loricariichthys derbyi | reverse complement strand
GACATGCACCTAAGATGAAAATTTCAGACCCCGCCATGATTTCTAAGTGGGAGAACTTGCAAATTTGCAGGGTGTTCTATATATATTATATATACATACATATACACACATACATACCAGCACCAGCTCTCTCCCAATTATTCTGGCCCAAAACATGACTCTGCCACCTCCTTGCTGATATCAAAGCCTTGTTGGGATGTGGTGGCCATCCATCGGCCATCCGTCTGGACCGTCCAGGGTTGCATGGTACTACTCAGTAAACAAGACTGTTTGAAAATTAGTCTTCATGTATGTCATGGCCCACTAACTGTTTCTCCTTGTGAGCACTGGTTAGGGGTGGCCAAATAGCAAGTTTACTAGACTCCCACAAACCTCAAGGTGTAAGATCCAGAGATATAAAGTAAAAAAAATTACCCTTTTGACTGACATCCTCCATAGAAGGGCAGCTTCACTTCTACTGCCTTAACCACAGTGTGCTTTGTTTCTTCTCACAATTGTTCTACCTTCCTTTGCAGCTCTTTCAACAGCAAGCAACATCATCTTCTCAAACGGTGATCTGGATCCATGGGCCAACGGAGGGGTAAGATGCTAAACCCTCTGCACTTTTATTTCAAGCATGTAATTACTGAAATTGCACAGGCTGTGGTGTTTCATTTGGTGTACCACTGATGTGATAATTGGGACCTTATTTATTTTTCCCCTCCAGATCAGGAAGTCACTGAGCCAGTCATTAATTGCAATCAACATACCAGATGGAGCACATCATCTTGATTTAAGGTAAATGCTAATAAGCGGAGTGATAAATCGTTTAGCACCTAAATGCAGCACATTGGGATTGGGATGATTACAATAAAAATGTAAAATATTACATATCGGCTTTATAAGGTACGCCTTGCTAGTACCAGTTTGCACCCCTTGTGCCTTCAAAATTGCTTTAATTATTTGTGGCATAAATTGAACCAGGTGCTGAAATGTTGCTCAGAGATTTTTGGCCATATGACATGGCATCATAGATTTGTCAGCTGCACATCCATGTTGGTAATCTCCTGTTGCATCAACATCCATGCAATGTTTAATGATGCTTAAATCACATTTTCTTCTCCATTCTGATGCTGTTTGAACTTTCAGCAGTTTACTGTCTAAATACCTCAATGGGATGAGTTGCTATCGTCAGTTTTTCTGTCTACTTGTTAGATTGATTCATTCTTACCTATCTCATTAAGCCCATGAAGGATGGGCTGTTTTTGACTAATAACATTTAGGGAGTTTTTCCTTGCCACTGTCACCAAAGGCTTGCTCAATGTGGGAATAGCCATAGATATTAGACGATAATCGGTAGTTGCAAAGCTGCTTTGAGACAATGGGCTATTGTAGAAAGCCCTATAGAATACATTTGCATTAACAAGCAGATGAAGGGGTGACTGGTGATTTGTTTATTCTTAGTGAGGCTTATGTGTCCCTGGACTAAGAGAAACCTTAGATACGTTTTATGTTGTGGGGGCTTTGCTAATTAGTTTTACGAGTACGGTCTAATCCCAGACTGTAGCTACTTACTGATGGACCTGGAAGGTGCAGGTAGAGGCAAAATGTCATCGAGATGCTCTCAGTTGTTACACTGATGCTCACAGATTGTCATTCATTAAAGTAGGTTAAGGTTTGAATAGTTGGGACTGTTACAGGAAAATTTAGATCCTGGGGTTTAATTGGGGTATGCAGTCAAATATTGTAATTATGATATGGAACGTCACTGGTGCATAATGGGATGCCTTGATCAATGTGATTGCTCTGAACAAGCAGAAACTGTTTTGTTTCACAGGGGCTCCAACAAGGACGACCCTCCTTCAGTGATTAAGGCACGACAGCAAGAGGCCACAATCATTGCTGAGTGGATCAAAAAGGCAAGAGGAATGATGGTCTGAAGTGTCCATTTTTCAATTCAATCCCCAAATCAGGATATAAGGGAAAAATCACTTGATTGATCCACTAAGATGTCTTGCAATAATAAAATTTTTATCCTATATTGTATTAACTGCATGTACAAAACCCCTCAGTAAATTTAAGGGATATAAGTGATCAGTAATCAGATCTGTCCAGTAAAATCTCTTGATAAACTTCTAAATGTTTGTTTAATGTGGCACCTAATTTCAAGATGATGCTGAAGTTAATAAAGGAATTTCATTTTTAAACAAAACTGTTTAAAAAGCCATTCATTTCAGAAAATGTTTACTGACAAACATTTGCATTGATTACATAAACATCCCACATAATCAACCCTTAAAACAATAGCACAAAATGTAGAACCACCCATAAAACATTCAAAGTTTGGACGCTTCATCATATTTAATCAGTATGAAACACAAACTTTGCTTGTGGCTTTAAGAATTTACACTAATTTATCAAATTCTATTTCGCTTTGAAATAGCCTTTGGTCAAAGAACAAAGAAATATAATTTACATTCATTATTTACAAAAACCACAAAGTCCTTAATTTAGTGAAATTCTCATCATTACTTACATGAAATAATTGTAGATTTTGTCCTCTGACAAATTCATAAATAGATTATTCTACAATAAAGCTGTTTCCACACGAAGTAACATCACTGCCAGTTTCTTGGAATGCCTTAAATAGTAACATTTCAATACAAACGTACAAACCTTTCTTTCCAGGAATCAAAATAGATTAAGTTTCATTGCTTAGGAACGATTCAAAGGCACAAGTAGACCTAAATACCAGACTGTGAAAAGTCTTTTCAGCCCCGTAAATTAACAAAATCAAGCTGTTTTACAAAGTCTTGAGAGCTTAAACTCCTTAATGCTCCTTTCTAAATGATAGGAGGTATGACCTTTACAAGGCTAAGTGTGGGTTTCTCAAAACGAGCATTGTTAGCTATGGACGTTATTCTACACCTCAGCCTCCCCAATTTTAAACACTTGGTTTTTCTGGTCAAGGTCCCTGTGGGTGGGTGAGTGTGTAACAAAAAATTAGGCAATAAGGCTTCTGTTATTCAAATTTCCTAACATTTATCAAAAATAACTGCTGTGTTTAGATACTAAAACACCTTACAAGAGTACTCGGGTATAGAACGTCACCTCCACCTGCAAGAGCTTCTCTGCTGGCCTAAAAAATATCTGAATCACAAACTGATGTTAATATTTTGTCCATAAATACTTATTAAATAATTGCAAATGATCTGTCCAATTCCTTTCATAGCTTTTCCGATGGTTGTACTGCTTCCAGATGTATTTTCATATTAAAGCGTTTCAGCCATCATTTGTTGCCAGGCACAGTCAAAGTTAAAGTCGTCTGCCTGGAGGCCTTCACAATCCCTTCTGCAGGCCCTCTAAATAAATGTCGATGAAATGATTGCTTCAACCAATCAGATTTTGAGTTGGTGTCACTAGGGCCTTCTAGCAGGCGTACGGCTACGTCACTGTAATCAGACCCGTTGATTGGATAGGACGGTGTAATAGCTAAACGACAAGAGTGATTGAACTATTTGAGGAAAGATAGGACAACGGATTTTGTTTACAAATCCTCATTTTGGTGAGTAAAAACTTCCTAAATAATATTGCAAGTTTATAAGGTTCTTATTGATGTTTTTTTATGCGTGTCATGGCTGTAGCTGCAGTAGGAGGAGATTTGTTCACCACCGGTTTGTCTATTCAATAAAGGCATTTGTTGTGGCTACAGGAGTTATCTGCAATGTTTTTATAGCCATAAATTAGTTTTTAAGGGGTGGGTTGATTCAGACGGAGCACGATTGAAGCCCTAGACGGTCCACCACTGCATAGCACTAAATCCACCTCCTGTGGTCACCCCACAATTTACCTTGAAAGGTTTACACTAGGCTTGGGTTAATAATGAAAATTAGGTCACTGATTCATATGAATAAATGGTACACAAACGGTGTAATCAATGTACAAAATACCTCCACTAGCTACAATCTACTATATGGGCTGCCTTTTACCACCATAATTACTTATAAATGGCAGCATATTTAAACTCAGTAATTGTGTTTAAACTTTTTTATTACTTTCCCCTGGCAAAAGGTGCTCTGCTGGAATGTTAACAAGCTGTAGTCAGATAGACAGCATAGATTTTCTTCGTCAATAAATGGTCATGTAACTAAACATAATACTTGTCCGGTCTGCAGGTGCACAGCTTGCTACGTCAGCTACAATAACGCCTGTTAATCTCCTCATTAGTCTTGCGCCAATACAGTAGTGTCAAATCTCTCAGCAGAAACACCACGCAAAGTTAACAACCCAGTACTTTTGTGTTGGTTTGTATGAAACCAATACATCGTCATTCTCGGAATGTTAGCATCCTTCTTTTCTACAGGATGATCTCAAGCTTGTTGTATAAGCTCCCCTCAAGTTTACTTTCACTCCTTACTCCACCCAACTTGCAATGAACATCACTCGCAGGGTGCTAATTTGCATATTTGTGAGGTCATCACATCGTATTTACATGTCTCGGTTGAGAAGAGAATTAATCTCTTACATCTTGTTGTTTCTTACTTTCTATCAAGGTAAACCAAGCGAACTACACCTATATTTAAAAAACGTACGTACATATTGATTAATGCATTGAACATGCACGAACCAGCATGTGAAAAAGCAAATCCACATCCATCTTTTCTTTAAAAAAAAAAAAAAAAAAGTAATAATTTCAATCTAACTAATCTAACAACCAGAAGCCACTAATCAGTGCTTGCTTATATTATCACACCATTTGATAATCATTTATGAACCCAAGCCTAGTTTTTTCACACCACATAAGTGAACTGAGTAATGTTAGGAGTTTTAACCCATCGCTAACCTGTGTTTAAAAAGCAAACCCCCATTAAAGCATAAATACAGAATATCTAATAACACCAAGTATTTTCCTCATATGGAGGACTGGCAGTAACCTGTGAAAGCAGGTAGGATCAACACAACAAATATGGCAGTACACAGTCACATTCCTTCATTTAAGGGCATTTTAAAAACATATCAGAAATCAAATCATATTAAAAATCAATTATGAACAAGCATTTGAAAGAAGACCATAAAGTGCTTGCAGTCTTTATAAAAGCATTCACAGTTTGAAAGCCATGTAGACTCAGCCTGGCACAAACTGATATGAACAGTTCATTAAGAGGGTTAAGAGTAATTCCTCAATCTCTCTTCATGGGCTCAGGCTAGAAACATCGCATTTGCTTCAGGAGCAAACGAAAACAGCTTAAAAATACTCCCCAATGCTTACAGCACAACATACGATTTGTTGTTATTCAGAGGATGATCACTAGTGAGATCATGAAGAACAAATTATGGGAATCGTTCAGAAAAAACAGATTTGTCCACTTATGTCAAATATCATTGGGGTAATTTAAGACGGTTCATGACAGTCATTACTTGAACATGTAAGTACTACATGCTGAAGTTGTCCAAAATGGTCCGTTGCATTAAAAACGTACTGGTGTGGTAATCGCTGCTGTTTAGGTCAGAGTATAGTAAGACTTATTGAATTATAATATAAAGGGCTTTCAAATTATGCCAGCGCCAGGCACATTTGCCACCTACTCCACCACTCTGTGCCGTCTACTTTTTTAATTTAAGTAGTGTAATTCATATATTTCCCTCTAGGTGTCAGTCATAACTTATAAGGTGCCTGCTACCCCAAAACAATTCAAAAGCCCTAAACGTAGCTATTTTAGATTCAAAATGACAAATTGCACAGCACTGCCTGATAAAATTACAGCACAGTACTGAACTTCGTTTACCGTATTTTACTTAACTATTACAGATTCCCATTAATTGCTTATAGGTACATTACTGTACATTAGGCCAGATTTTTTCTTATTTCTTGTTTGGCGGATTTCTGTGATGAAAGCCTGAATATGGCAGTGGCAATAAAAATAAAATTTCACTTTAGAATTTATTTTTTAATTTTCAATTGGCGAACATCAGGAGCCAAACCAATGTACACTGTATGGCTAAAAACATCACATCAAAATTACCCCAGCATCCAAGCAGGACACCGTATCATACATTCAGCGCAATATCAAAGTAATAAATTACAAATAAATGGCCGCTAAAGCTACAGCAAATGTGAGAGATCATTGAGAAATGTGGCAGATGATTGAGATGTGGCGGCTTTGGGCATGCACAGTTCATCTCAGAGTCTCCAAAAGCTTCCAATAACACCACAAAAAGTTGCTAGATTAGTCGCTTTTTAAAAAATAAAGTCGCTAGACGGTCTGAAAAGTCGCTAAATATAGCAACAAAGTAGTTAAGTTGGCAACACTGGTGTAATGAGGAAGCTGCTTCAGCGTTTGTATGCATTCTTTTTTGCGATTAGCGGGTTCTTATTGCCACCTAGTGGCATGGCGCTGATGCACATCTAATAGGGTTCAGCTTTATTTATACCAGGCGATCTTGCTGAACTGTCTGCTTAGTTGCTTCGTCTGCGCATGCGTTTGTGAGGAAGGATGAACACAGATTTTGGTACATTCTACGCATGCGTCAGTGATGACGGCACAATGATGGCTCGAGTTTTAATTCCCGTTTGCAAGCTTTTTTGCCAGTTGCAAAAAAAAAAAAAAAAAAAAAAAAGGCAATTTTTCTAATTTTATTATTTTTAGAAAATGTGAAAAACTAAGATCGGCGGATCCGCCAAACAATTAAAAAAGTCTGGCCTTATGTAGCATTACTGTTGATGTTTTTTCTATACCACTATCACCCAAGGCTTGCTCAATTTGGAACTGGTCTCATTATAGAAGACAATATAAAATTGTATTTTCTATAATTATTGTGAATACCCATAAATTAAAGTGACTCGTTTTCCCTTTATTTATTCCTTTATAATTAGAAACATAAATTAGGTGTTATGTCTTACTGCTATACCAGTGCCAATTTTATAAATCTTCTAATTTCTAGAAACTATTTGGGCTGGAATAGAAAATACTAGTGCTATAAGTCGTGGACATGAAAAGCACCTGGAATATGTACTGGATGATCAACTGTTTAAAAGGAAGTTGAGTTACTCATTTTTTCAAACCATTCCCTGAAGGTCCATTAGAAGCATGTACACTGCTGTATCACTTTATTCACTGACATTTTACCAAACTACAATCACTTTCCAAAAGAATTACCGTTATGAACTGAATATTGTTTCCAGAATAGAAAAACATGGCAGTTTAGATATCAGAGAGACTGACGTGTCCTTCTGTAAAGCCCTGAGAAAAATCTGAGTCTGTGCCCATCAATCTTCCTGTGACCATACGGGTAGAGGATGGGCCTCTGTGTTGAAGACGTATTTGCCCAGGTCAATAAGTTCATGGTCGTGGGAAAACAGCAGGAAGAAGTATTTAAGTGTCTCACCCAGGAAGAAGCTCTCCATTTTGTCTCGTGGGCTCGGCGACTTTGGGTCCCGCACGTTATTGATGGAGGTGTAACCTCCTGTTTCGACCTAAGGGCACAACGTTCAGAATCAAGACGTGTGGGGTCAAGAATAACATTTAAACAAGTATGCAATCCACAGGGCAGGGTAAAGACAATGTGAAAGAGGACTGTAAAGGACCCAAAGACGCAAGCAGTGAAAAGTCAAGCACCGTCAGTGGAGAGCTGGCTAGATGGCAGGTGTAGAGAAAAAATGCTCCAAAGAGAAAATTATACCACCACAAGTCTGGAAATGCAAATAAATCTGCAAGTAAAAGAGATTTCAGACCATAACGAGCAGCTGGACATGGTCAACTGAAAGGAATCAGGGCCCCAACAAGGCAATAAAGTTCCACCAAGAAGGAAAGCCAACATACATTTATTTTCATATTCTGCTTAACCCTGCACTTGTCCTTCCTCTTTGACTTTTTCTTGGTAACTGCATTTCTAACATACTTCTACCAACATACCCACTGTCCCTCCTCTGGACATGTCTAAACCATCTCAGTCTGTCCAAGTTGTTTAACCTGCGTTGTACCTCTGATGATTTAATTCCTAACTTTATCCGTCCTTGTCACTTCCAAGGAGAAACACAACATCTTTAGCTCTGCCACTTCCAGTTCTTTCTCCTGTCTTCTTATCTAAATATATCAACTTGTATCAAAATACAAAAGATTTGTTCGGTACAGTGACCTTTCTGGTGGCTTTCCGGACTAGGTTAAAAAGTTTGAATCCTGATTTTTCCCTGCTTCCCTTCTGGACTTATTTGTGTTGTTATTGTTAAAAAATTTGCTAGTGAAATTTAAGCTGCATAGTCACCATTAGCAAAACAACTTAGCTTTGAATACAAACAGCCCCACCCTTTAGTAAACAGAGCTTGTATCATTGTATAACGCAGGTTGTTTGCAGAAAATAAAGTGTAGACTTAAACTGTAGATCAGTACATTTTTTGCACATTCAGGGTTTAACAATAATGATGGATGTCCGGGGCAAATAAAATGTGCCGTCGGGACAGCTGCACGCAAAATCACTTGCCCAGTCGGGCCAGTTCATGTTGGGTTTGGGGTGCGCAAGAACAAAACATGGGCAAACTCAATTCAATTAAACATTTACCCCTCGTAATGAAAAAGTGCTTTAGTCCACTCGCACGTCCAGTCAAAACCAATCATTTTATTTGTTGATAAACGACGGCGAGTCGAGCAGGAAAACGTCTGCAAACCGCGAATACAAAGCTGCTTCTTCCCGAGGAGCGAAACTTTATTTTACTACCGCTAAAAGCATAATTGAACAACGAAACGAACTGCTCGAGAGTCGACTCTCTCTGCGACTGAACATAAGTGAGTCTATTGTTCAGCCTGAACTTAGGGCCAGTAGAACAGTCTGCTTAACGGAGTGTCTGTGGGTGAATACTATTTAGCGTTCTGTAGCTAATAATAATATAATACAAGCTAATATAATAATATAATGTTAGCTAATATAATGTAAGATTATATAGAAATAGCTACTATAATATAATGTAAGCTGTAATATAGTAGCTAATATAATACAATATAGGCTAATATAGTAGCTAATATAATAATATAATGTAAGCTAATATAGTAACTAATAATGTAAGTTAATATAGTAGCTGATATAATAATATAATGTAAACTAATATAATGTAAGCTAATACAATGTAAGCTAATATAGTAACTAATAATCTAAGTTAATATAGGAGCTGATATAATATAATGTAAGCTAATATAGTAGCTGATAATATAATGTAAGCTAATATAGTAACTAATAATGTAAGCTAATATAATACAATGTAAGCTAATATAGTAACTAATAATGTAAGTTAATATAGGAGCTGATATAATATAAGCTAATATAGTAGCTGATATAGTAATATAATGTAAGCTAATAATATAATGAAAGCTAATATAGTAACTAATAAAGTAAGTTAATATAGGAGCTGATATAGTATAATACAAGCTAATATAGTAGCTGATATAGTAATATAATGTAAGCTAATATAATATAATGTAAGCTAATATAGTAACCAATATAATGTAATCTAATATAGTAGCTAATATAATAATATAATGAAAGCTAATATAGTAGCTAATATAATAATATAATGTAAGCTAATATAGTAATAGCAGAAGGTAAGATGTGGGAATGTTTACTTATATTAATAAAATATAACTAACTACACAACATTTTAAAATCCAAATATTTTTGGGACAGTAGAAATTTGGTACGGGACAGTAAACTTTCTGCTCACTTGCCTGACCAGGCAAGTTGGGGAAAAAGTTAAGGTTGAACCCTGATATTTCATTCAGTGACCAAACAATCCCTTTGTCTATGGCAAAGGTCGTCAGCTTAAGGTGTGGAACCTTAAATACAAAAATGTACACTTTGCTATTCATTAGGATGTTGTTAATAAATGGCAAAATATAAACATAAACAGCTACTTAAGTAAAAGTATTCCAGATTATTACTGAAGGAAGCAGCTTGTAAAAGAGTACTGAGTTGCTCAGCTGGATTAAGCCAAATAACTTGAACTAAAGTATTGAACTTCTTTAATACTGCGTTTACATTCTACATTCTAGGAGGGCAGCTCAGCAGCAACTTCAAATCCAAATGACAACAGTAAACGTTCTGTCCTACTCACCCGTGTGTATTTATTAAAGTTCTGAAGGATCTCCCACCCCCAGTCTTGGTACTTCCTGTCCTGGGTGAATCTGTACAGGTAGAAGAGGCTTTCCACGGTCTCTGGCCGTAACAGGTTGTGTCTGTCTGCAGGCTGTGGATAAACAGCGTTAGAGAATGGTCAACCTGTCTGCAAAACCTTCATTGTACATTTTGTTCACAATACAGCAAGGTGAAACGCTACTTTGGAAGCATCGCCATCAAGAGCAAATTAATGTATCAAGAGTAAAGAGCATGTGTACGCTTGTAGAGCTTTTAAATTCACATTCAGTAGGAGACACATCAAAATTTAGGGAGGGGTAGATGAAAGCAGATAGTGAATCAAGGACTGAACTCAGTGTGTCTGTGTTGTATATGGGCTAATCCACAGTAATGGCAAAAAACGCATGGTGTGATTTAAAACTCTCAAATTCATATTTCACTGCAAGTCTCTGATTTTTTTATCTTATTTTCCAGGAAGAATATATGATGAAGCAATAAAATTAAATAAAAACATCAGTGTTTGTCTTTTCTTTATGTAAATAAAAACTTTTTCTTAAAAAGTCATTGAATTTGAGGCCAAAAGTATGACATGCTGAAGTGCTCATTTTCAAGTTGAAACTGTAATGTCATCTTAGCTGATTTTTGCTTCGCAGGAAAATAAAACATGAAGAGAAGGCAATAAACCTCAATTTCTTGGCATTATTTGACAGTCC